>KK113877.1:0-17330 GCA_000611955.2 Stegodyphus mimosarum
TGGGGTAACTATGCGAGCTATACGACCCAGGCCAAAATAATTACACGCGCATGCAACGTAAATCTCCTAAAAACACAATAATAAACAGCAAAACTGCTTAGAAACGCAATTTACCAGCAATCAGGCGTCAAAAGGCACAGACAACGCGGTATTAATCATGTACTTAAAGTTTTCCAAAGTCCAAAAAAAATTTAAAAATTTTACAAGTTAAATTCAATAAAATAACGACTGCAACACGGCAATCTTACATTACTTTACCTTGAGCATGCAAAAGAATTGCAGTTGAAGAGATAGCACTGAAAAGTGCTGTGTCACTGATAAGCAATGCACGTAGGACGTACGAGATCGTAGTAAGGGTTAGTAACCCGCTATTCACGGCGCAAACCAGAAATGGCAGTTAATCCTCAGCACGATGCACACCCCTCGCCTGCTCTCAGCAGAATGATGTCCCAGAATGCCAATGATTATGTTTTACGGAGTGCCTGTGGTTCAAAACCACGTACCTCCACATCAGAATTACTAAAAGTGAGCAGAAATAGGAAAAAAGCATAATGATTTTCAAGATGCTCAATAGAGGGAGCCAGAGGCTCGAGAAAGTTTAGGGATAGCGAGAATTTAACAAACTTAAATATTCGTAATTATTTTTATAAGTTTTTAGGTTTTATACTTTTTTTTTGTATTTTTTAGTTTTATAATTTTTTTGGTTTTTATAATTTTTATACACAATACAAACACTAAAGCAAAAAGCGGAAAGGAAAGATTTTACGATTAATAGGCTCATTGGCATGTGGCGTGTGTAGGTAGTGCAAGTAATATAATGTACACGCGATGAAAATATTCTTAGGCAGAAATTAATCTGCGGGAGATGTGATTCTGAGCGAACAGATTGATAAATATTTCAATAGGATGGATAAGCAATTATATTATAGATTGATTCCATTGAAACGGCATCTCGTCAGGGAGACCTCCTTCCTTCATGGCGCGGGGGCTGGAACTGATGTTGAGTGCGTTCGTTCGTTCGTTACTATTATCACCGGGATGCCTCCAAAGAAGGGAGACTTATCCGGTTCAGTAATATTGCGTCATTGCGACGCCAAGACAGTGAAGAACAGGACGGGTAAAGTGGAGAAAAATACATGTCGAGGTAGGGGGGGAAAGCAGTGCAAAGCACAAGAAACCAACAACGCGCGCAGGAGAGGCAGCGGAACAGTGAAGTGATGATGTAATCGGAGTGACGTGAGTGAAGAGATATAATGGGGCATGAGTAATCATGTGCAATCAGAATTTATAATCAAACATGAAGTGCAAATGGTGAAAATCCTACAAGTCATATTACAAAAATGATACAATAAATGCGATACTTACTTAAACATGAGAATACAGGATAGGATACATAATAAATACGATAAATAAGATTAAATACAAATACATAAAAATAAAATTGGTAATTTACTACAGATCATGATATTGCATGTGTACTTCGATTAAGTAGGAAAATTTTGATTTCGAATTAGATGCGCAGCATACGGCCTGAGCTCTTTATCTTCTTCTAGAACAATGTATTTGAAGGTATCAAAATAATCCAGGTGCGGGCAGTTTCTTGCTGTATTAAAGAACTTTTCATTCATCTTGTTAAGATAGTCTTCAACTGTATCTATTTTGAGATCTCTATGGAGTGTATGGTTTGATACATAGAAATGTGCGTCCGTTATTAGTCTTAATACTTTGTTTTGTATTACTTGCAAGGCATAGAGATCTTTTTTGCTGTAAGTTGCCCATGCAGGCGAAGCGTAAGTGAAGACGGGGCGGATGACCGCTGTATATATGTGTTTTTTAATAGTGAGGTCCAGTTTTGAGTATCTTCCTAAAATTGGTAGTAAGCTTCTGATGATTCCCATTGTTTTTGATTTTGCTTTTGCGACGTGATCTTTCCATTTCAGGGAACTATTAATGACAACACCTAAATAGGAGGCCTTTTGTACTATGGGCACTTCTTCATCGAATAAAATTAATTTTTCTTTACATTTAATTTTTGCGTATCTTCGTCGTATGAGGAGTAGCTGTGATTTTGAGGCATTAATTTGGATTTTCCAAATTTTACACCAGTCTTCAATTGTTTTCATGTGTTTCTGTAACTTTTTGACAGCATGTTCGGCTCTGACTGATTTGACTGCTAATGCCGTATCGTCGGCGTAGCATCCGAGGAAGTGATGCCTGTTTAGGCCCATGCCAGGAAAATCTGAAACATAAAATAAGTAAATTATTGGGCCTAGAATAGATCCCTGAGGTACTGAGGCTTTAATTGGCCTATATGTAGAAGTATTCTTGCCAAGGGCTACGAAAAATGTCCGATCCGTAATAAAGGAGTGGAGGAGCTTTATAATCCTGCAGTCAAATTTTAAAGAAATTAGCTTATAAATTAACCCCTCATGCCAAACGCGGTCGAAGGCTTTCGCCACGTCTAGCATGAGTAGGGCTACACATTGCTTGTTATGAATTGCATCACCTGCAAATTCAACTAGTCTTACTAGTTGTTTCACAGTAGAAAGCCCTTTTCTGAAGCCAAATTGCTCCATGGGGAGTTTATCATAATAGATTTTTAATCGACTGAGGATGATCCTTTCAAATAGCTTTCCTAGACCGGGTAAAAGGCTGATCGGTCTATAACCGTCCGGTTTTGTGTGTTCTTTACCTGGCTTTGGTAAAAGTATAATTTTGGCGGTTTTCCAGGCGCTGCGGAAATAAGAATTCTCTAAGCAGGCGTTCATTATGCTGGTGAGCCTTGCAATGATTTTAATATTGAGATTTTTGATGATGATGTTTGACATACGATCGTGTCCTGGAGCTTTTCTTACTTTTAGCTTTTTAATAATATAAATAATTTCTTGTGGACTGGCAAATTCCGTATGTTTTTCGGGTATAGCTTTGTCAATCCATTCTTTGACATAATCCTGAACATAAATTTCAAAATTTTGATCACTTGGGTAAAGGTTTGGCGTGAATTGCGTCTCAAGATGATCAGCTAGAATTTCAGCTTTTTCCTTGTCTGTGATGGCAATTTTATTTTCGGAGTAAATTGGCCTATTGATGGTGTGTTTTTGCTTAAGCTTTTTAGCGAAGGCCCAGAAGGAATTATCTGGCGCGCTCAACTTCAAAATTTTTTCTTCCCATAAATCTCTTTTATGTTGTGTAATTTCTTTTTTAATAACTTTATTTAATTTATTTAGTTCTTTCTTCAATTTAGGATCCCATGTAAGGTTCCATCTTTTCCTGAGTTTGTTTCTTTCCTTGATTTTGGTTCTGATTTTCTTGGGTAGTAATCCCGAGTATTTTTCTGCAGGGACTTTGCGGGTGGCGTTGGTATGAGCATTTAAGATATTTCCAGTTAATTCTTCTAATGCCAGATCAATGTCTTGTGAGGTTTTTAACTTCCTCAAAGGCATGTTTATGTTATCCAAGTTAAATGCAAATTTATTCCAATCTGTTATTGTTTTGCTTTTTTCTTCAATTATTTTTGTTATGCCCATAGTGGAAATAACCGGTATATGATCAGAGGTAAGGTCCTGAATTACTTCAAGGTGCATTGGGATGGGTGATGTAGTTAGAACTATATCCAGTATGTCTCCCGCTCTAGCGTTAAAGGGAAGATAGGTATAATCTGCAGGCGCGTGAAAGTAGATTGGATGACTATTGATGTATTCTAGTAGTTTTATCCCGTTTTTATTTGTGCGGCGGCAATCCCATTCAGTGTGCTTAGTATTCATATCCCCTGCTAGTATAACAGGTTTGTCTGCAGGTAAGAGCTCGTCCAGAATATCTGCACTGAGTGCATTTTGGGGTGGGTTATATATACTGGTGAAGTAAAAAGTGCCATAAACAGGCAGGCTAACTGTGACCGTAATTGCTTCGTGTCCATTGCGACGTAGAGTCGAAATTTGGCAGGATTGTAGCGATGATTTGACGTAAATGGCAGTACCTCCGCCACGGTGCGTGAGTCTGTCACATCTGTAATTAGGTACATTAATTGAAATACAGGGTGATGCGTGAGTTTCAGTAACACATGCAATATCAATAGAGTATTCTTGCAAGAAGCTAGTAAATTCGACCAATTTATCTTGAACGCTTCTAGCGTTCCAAATAATAAATTTTAAGGGGGGCCAGTTTTTGTTATTTCCCATTATTAATTTGATTTGGTTCAACCTGGCTTGCTTTCATATCTTTAATTTGCTGCGTGAGGCTAAATCCCGCAGATTTTATTACGGTTACTAACTCAGCCAGGTCATTAAAAACCTTTTTGGCCTCCGTCAGTGTGTCATTATAGACTCCCGATGAGAGAGCCTAAGCGTATGACTTGTTTTCAATCACACGGCTTGTGAAAGCTTTAGGGTTTTCAACTTTCTTTTTGGAAATTTCTCGCACCCTTTAAAACTGGCTGTGTGAGAATTTCCACAGTTCGTACAAACAGGCGTGAAAGATTTATCTAACCTGACAGGGCAATCAGCCAAAAAGTGTGCCTCTCCACATTTCACGCATCGAGGGGTAAAATTACACCCTAATTGGGTGTGATTAAACCCCTGACACCTGAAACACTGGAGAGGACCTTGTCTGCCTTCATATTCCTTGACTTTTATTCTCATGTCACATAAATACCTTTCGGTAAATATCTTTTTTGATGCTTCCGTCTTCGGAAGCGTTACAATGAATAGTGGTAATGGAGTAACTTCTCCGTTACGACGTCTGGTCATTTGTTTGACTTCCTCGACAGGGTATCCAATGTCTATCAGATTTTGTTTTATTTCATTTATATCCGAATCCTCGTTTAGTCCCCTTATCACGACTTTTAGTTTCCTGTCCTGGGCAAGGACGTAAGAGTAGTGCTCGACATTAAATTCTTTAAGGACTCTGATTAGCCCTTTATATTGTTCAGCATTTTGTGCGTAAACTTTGATAGTGTTTTGCACTTTTTGTGCTGTGAAAATAATTTTCTATCGTGGAATTGCTTCCGTATGTCATCCCATTTCATGGTGGACGGTTTTAGGGTGATCGGGGGGATTTTATTTGTTTTGTCGTCGGTTGTCTTTTTTGTTTGGGTGTTATTTACCTTATCTGGTTTATTAACCTCTTTTTGATTACTAATTTGAGAGTTACTAGATATATTCTCAGTGGTATCCATGGTATTTTCATGTATATCCGTTTCATTATCAGTATTAGTGTCAAAACTACCCGTGTTAACGGTTTTATCCGATATGTTTTCATTTTGATTTTCTATCTGAATTGTATTGTCCCTAGGCATGGTTTCGGGAGTACTTAATTCTCTTTGTGATTTCTCTTCGATTTCTTTTGCGAACCGTTTGGTCGCCTCGCCTACGAGTATTAGCATCTTCGTCCGAAGATGTGTCTTTATCAAGTGTGATTTCTGTGTCAGAGTTACTGCCTAAGAGAACTGGGCTTCTAGCCCTATCATTTTCCTTAAGAGAAGTACTGTTGTTATTCTCGTTATTTTCTTTAGCATTTTGCTTAATTTCTATGTTCATGAGTTTTACCATATCTAGCATGGCTTGCATGAAGTTGAACATTTTATCCTCGGTTTCTGTAAACCCATTGTTTTCTTTAATCTGACTGAATTCTTGTATCTGAGTGGTGAGTTCCAGAACTAACCTCTCCATCGCTGTAGGAAAGCAATTTAAATCCGGCGCCCAAATATAAACGGAGCCTACGGCCCGGAACCCGACCCACACAACGGTGTTCGGGCAGACGGATCAGCAAGCGGAAATTCTAGAGGCCTCTGACTCTCACCTAACAGCGAGAGCTTGGAGGGTAACTCCGCGCATAAAAATCCAAATAAAATCACCAAGTAGCTAAATGCGCACTTGCAACAGTAATTTAAATTAAATAAACGCGCAGTAATTTACAGGCAATTACGCCAATCCAGCAATCAAGCGTTGTGGCAAGACGACGCGCATTACATTTAAATCGTGTAAAATTAATCTTAATAATCCTAAAATACAAATTAAGTAAGCAGATTGTATCAACAATCTAAAATACCAACCAGAAAAATAGCATTAATAAATGCTCTTTTATGCTATCATAAATAATAACTGAGATCAGGAGCGGGACGTACCACGAGGCAGCACTAACCCTAGTTAGGCTTATGCACGGCGACGATCGGACCGGTGGTCAGAGCGTAGAAAAGCACAACCTTCACACGTGAAGGCAACCCTCCGAATGATGTTGAGGGGTTCAGTTCAGTTCAGTTGACTTGGTGCTGACAGCATACAGCAGATTCCCTACTTTTACTGCCTCTTTTGAATGTTTTAAGCCCTTAGGCGATGGTAAATTTACTAAAATTAAGGCGAAATCGCCACGCCTAATCGGCGAACTAAGCTTGCACTGTTTGTGCGAAAATGAGATTTAATTTTTAATTAATATGCATCTGGGAAAGCTTCAAGAAAGCTGATTGGCTCGAGATGATCACGTGTGGGGTCACCCACACCAAAAGTGGCCCGAGTGGATGCTGCTTAATTAGCGGCAAAAGCAATTTACTAAAAGAAGATGATATAATTTGCAGGATTAACTGAATGGCATTAAGATCTAGCAGGGGAGATTTTTGAGAGATGGTACTGAGAGAATAACATAAGTTCACACAAGTTCACACTCATAAGTTCACTGTTTTTGGTACCTAGTATCAGTCTTGTGATATAACACGTCATCTCGTAATCGAGGTAAGTTTGTTTGTAGGATTAGCACTTAGTAGATTTTTCACACAAAAGGATTTCACTTTGAAGAGTAGTACGGCACTGTTCACAGGCACAATTTAAATATTTTTATATTTTAATATTGTACATAAAAACGAAATTTTAATTTCGAGCAATTATGATTTGCTGGGTTAAGTCACGTGAGGGGTCACCCTCCCATGAACTGACCTCAGTGAATGCTGATTCAAATCATGAAATGATAACGATGATATATTGTTTAGCTTTGAGCTTTGACAAGTTAAACAAAGTTCGTCTTTGCAATGAGATTAACACAAAGTCTCTTTTAGGTAAATTTCTATATCGTTATAACGAGGCTTTGCAAGCAAATATAACAAAGTCCATGCTTTGCAAAATGAAGAAAAAACAAAGTCCTTGTTAATGGTCGTTGCCATCTCACCATTTGGGGTTATGAAATATACTACGTGGTCTTTTGGCCGCGTTTTCTATAGATGGATCATAGTTAATTAAATTTCTGATGTGGTTATAACTGGAATTTTCTATTTTACTGTAAAAATTGTGGCAGGTGGATAAAATTTGATCTTCTATTGGCTTTATCTTTAATTCTTTGTGGATTTGGAGGTTTCTGACATACCAGGGTGCATTGATAATTTCCCTCAGGATTTTATTTTGGTAAATTTGAAGTTTTCTTCTATAAGTTTTGAAAACTGTGGCCCACACTGGAATCGCATATAGGAGGATAGGTCTTAGTAATGTTATATACAATTTTTTCTTAATTTTGACGCTCAGCTTTGACTTTCGTCCAATCAGGGGCAGTATAGCCATTTTTGCCGCAGTGGCCTTCATTAGCGTTTTGGTGGCGTGTTCTTTGAAGAGTAATTGCTCGTCTAGAATGACTCCTAAATATTTCGCGCTTTTCACTATTGGGACGGGTTGATTGTTAATTTTGATGTTAATATTCACAGGTGTGAATTTACGATGTCTCCTGAATAGGAGGATGTTGCTTTTAGTCGGGTTGACTGCGAGTTTCCATGTCTTTAGATAGTGAGTAATGTTGTCGACTGCTAGATTTAGCTTGTCAACTGCAAATTGCGGCTTGAGTGATTTTGTAATGATAGCCGTATCATCCGCATATTTGAATACTTTAGCATAAAGTGCATATCATTTATATAAATGCTGAAAAGGCTGGGCGCGAGAACACTACCTTGTGGCACAGAGCTTCTGATATATTTTCTTGTGGAGACTGCAGAATTAGTTTTTACTTGATACGTTCGATTTTTAAGATAGCTTTGTATTATTTTGACGAAATTGAGAGGCAATCGAGCAAGGTGTAGTTTGGAGAGCAAGCCTTCGTGCCACACCTTGTCGAAAGCCTTTTCAAGATCAAGTAAGCAGCTGGCAACAGTATTCTTTTTCAAAAGGGCATCTGAAATTTCTTCTATTACATTTAATAGTTGATGGACGGTGCTGTGTCCAGCACGAAAGCCAAATTGGTCACTGCGAATTATGTTGTGAGTTTCCAGGTGGGTGAGTAGCCTTTTTTGAAGTACCCGCTCAAATATTTTTCCTAGACTTGGGAGCAAAGAGATGGGGCGATAGGAATTCACATCTTTAGGATTTTTTCCTGGTTTGAGGAAGGTGATGATTTGCGCGTGCTTCCATTGCTGTGGGAAGTAATTTTTTCTGAGGCATGAATTTATGATGTTACATATTAGTACGAGGTAATTTTTTGGGAGCATTTTTACAGCTTGGTTTGTTATTCCATCAAAACCCGGGGCCTTTCTTGGTTTGAGTTTTTTCACAATATTCATTACTTCATTTGGAGAGGTGGGAGTTATGTGATCACTTCCGGTATGGTTTTGGATTTGATTAATGAAATTTTTGACTTCTTCTTCAGTTTCCGGATCTGTACTAAGATTATTTTGGAATGTTAACTCAAGGTGCTGGGCCAGGGATTCAGCGATTTCTTTATCTGAGTAGATGAGTCCGCTTTGTGTATGTAGGGGGCCGATGCTGTGGCTTTGGGTGGTTTTGAGGCTTTTAGCGACTTTCCAGACTGTATTTTGATCTAATTCCATGGAATCTAGGAAATCGTCCCAGGTATTCGACCTATGGTTGTTTAGTAAATCTTTGATTTCTCTGATTTTACGATTTAAGATAGTCTTGACACGAGGGTCCCTGGTTCTTCGCCAAAGTTTGGCAATCCTATTCTTACTTTTAATCTGCTCCTGTATATTATTGGGTAGTTTATTGTTTTTGTATTCTTCTAATCTGGTCGCGGAGTTAAGGGCATCATTAATTCTGGTATTGATTTTAGTAATCTGCTCTTCTATCTTGGCAATATCGGACAGATCCGGATTTGCGGGTAGTTTGGCCAGGTTTTGTCGGAAAATGTCCCAATTTGTGCGCTTCTTTAGTGGTAGTGCGTTTTCGAATCCGTAAAGAATGAATTGCACAGGTAGATGATCGGATTGAAGTTCATGTAGCGGTTGTAAGTAGGGAATTTGAGTCATGTTCAGAGTTATGACAATATCTAGCACTTCTCCTGTGCCAGTGTGATGGTATCTTGTCGGGCTGTTAGGGCCAATTACATTAATATTATTTCTTAGCATGAAGTTGTAAAGAGTATTTCCATTAGTGTTTATTCTTCGCGAATTCCAGTGTGGGTGTTTACAATTGAAATCTCCGGCTATTATAGTTTTATAGGATGGGCTTGTGAGATTATGGAGGTCTTGATCTGTAATTATATTAGTTGGTGGGCAGTAAGCTGCTACGAAAACTATGGCTTCATTCGTCCTGGAGTGTATTATTACTGCGGTTTTTTCAATATTAGGTGTGGCTGGGAGCTCGAAATTAACCGTCTGTAAATGCCGTTTGGCTAAGATGAGAGTGCCTCCTCCTTGGCTGTGGTTTCTGTCCGTGCGAAAACTTTTGTAGTTTTGGATCTTAAACTTGTTACAGGGGCGTAGATGTGTTTCATTTAACAAAAACACATCTATGTTATGCTTATTGAGGAAATGTTCAATTTCCGTATTTTTTCCCCTAATACCATTTGCGTTAAAATAAGCAATATTTAAGCTACTAACTGTAGCAATTTGGATATTTCCTTGGCTGTTCAAGGGTCTAAAATTCATAATTGATGTTAGATAGAATTTCAAAGGCTTCGATGCCGACTTGAATTTTTTCCATTATATTTTTGCTTTTTTTAAATCTATCTAAGAGAGACTTTCCGGTTTTAATAATTTCCTTCAGCCAGGTGAAGAAGTGTGAGGCAGAACTTAGGGTGCTGTTTGGGGCTTCCTGATTGGTCGTGGTGGGATCCTGTTGCTCTGGGTTTACAGTGTTCCACGCTTTAGGTTCTTTTTGCGGGAGAGGTGGAAAATTTTGTAAGTTATTGGCTGGGGCTTCGTTTCTAGGTTTCTTTACTTTATTTTCTTTCTGTGCTATTTTTGCTTTAATGTTGGCTGGGTGTTTTTCGCACCCTCTATATGATGATACATGTTCTCCTCCGCAGAGGCAACAACGGCCGGGTAGATTCCTATCTTTTGTGCATACGTGCGTTGGGTGTTTTTCTCCACATTTGAGGCACCTAGCTTGATGTTTACAGTGACCTCGGCTATGTCCATAACGTTGACAATTATGGCATTGCTTCGGTCCTGGTGAGTTGTTAAAGCGTTCAACGGTTATCCCTAGGTCCGTTAGATGTGTTAGTTTATAGATGAGTTTGCCTTGAAGGCTCCGTTCAGTATCGACCACGAAAGTGGGTAGCTTGATTATTTCACCCTCAATCTTTTTGGTGACCTGTCTGACATTTATTACTGGAATTTGTTTCTCGATTAGCTCTTCTTTAATGTCCTCTATTTTGGTGAATGCAGGGAGTTTTTTAATTACTACTCTGATGGGTTTGTCTTTTGGTAATGGGAAGGTATGGTATGGCAAATTATGGTCATCTAAAAATTTTGTGGTTTTCCTATAATCATCTGTTGTGAAGACTTTTATATGGATATCACCTGCTTTTAAGTTACAGTCAATTTTTTCAGTTAACTCCTTTAATTTATCCCGGATGGGTTTCCATTCTTGGACATCAGAAAGGATGATTGGGGGAATTCTATTAGCTTTTTTCTTAGGATGTTGGAAGCCTAAATCATTTTTGCTGGAGTTATTTTCTGGGGATTTTTGCGAATCGATTATTTGGGTATCCATATCATCATCATCTATCAAATGCTGGAATTTATTTTTGGTAGGGGTGATGTTTGAGTCGCTTCCGTGACTTCGATTTCTTTTATGGGTTTTAGTTGGGGTTTTCCACTCCTGTTGGCTAGATTTTGGCATATTATTTATGCTTATCTCACTTAGTCGTCTTTCAAATTGCGGTAAATCCGCAGCGGTGGGAAATTTTATACCTTCAAGGTGCACTTTTTGTTTTGTAGCGTATGCTGCTACATAGTCAAGCCATGTGGTTAAATCCTGGGTTAGTTGCGAAACGCCGTTTCGTAGACGGTTTTGTTCGATGCTAGCTTTATTTAGAATGAAGTTAATTTCATCTACAGTACCATTTCTCAAAATATCCTCTACTTTCTCTTTCTCTCGGAAAATATCTATATTTTCCATTCGCGGGTAAAAAAGGGGGAAATTACATATCCGTAATTGAAGAGTCCTCAAAGTCGTTTAATCTTAGCAAGGCAATGTCTATCCTGAATGCATAAGTTAGAAAAAGATCACTTACTAATGGTCTAGACGCGTTGCCGCACCAAGCACGCCAACTCCAAGTAAATTTCCAATCTGATGTTGAGGGGGCGTGTCTAACCCTTTTTGATGGTGGGTAGATGCTGAATTCCCGGCCAATGACGGCTCTCGGTCTCTTCTGTGAGCTGCGAATCGCTGGATCATATGCAGGGAGCATTTTCAATGCCCGATTATCAATCTGTTCAATTTTGAGAAATAAATTTTGACTAAGTTTTTTAATAACATAATCCACAGGTTTAATGTTGAGGTCCGAATGAATCACATCTGTACGGACGTACCAGGCTGCATTTAGGGCCATACGTAAGGTTTTACTTTGAAAAGATTGAAGTTTTTTCACATGAGTTTTTGCAGCAGTGCCCCAGATCGTACATGCATACAAGAATATTGGTCTTATAATTGAAGTATAGAGAAGGATTTTGTTTTTAACTGACAGATGGCTCTTTCGAGCTAATAAGGGGTAAAGTTGGGCTCTGGCACCTTTTGCTTTATTGAGAGTATTTTCAATGTGAAGATGCCAGCGTAATTTAGAATCAAGTACAACTCCAAGGTACTTGTAAGAATTGGACCAGGGAACATAATCGTTGAAAAACTTTAAATTAACGGAAGGGTACGGGAGGGGGGTTCGCTTAAAAATCATGGCAGCACATTTAGCAACATTAATTTTAATTTTCCAAGTAATGAGCCAGTGCTCAAGGCTGGAGAGATATCTCTGAATAATGTGAACCAAGTTCTCGAGGTGTTTGTTCTGGGCTAGGATGGCCGTATCATCTGCATACAGTGCAAGAGTGATACTAGGTGATTTTGGTATGTCATTTATGAATATGTTGAACAAAGTGGGTCCCAAAAGCGACCCTTGAGGGACGCCGCTAAGTATTGGAGGGGGGGCCGAAATGACAGAGTTAACTCGCACAACAAAAGATCTATTAGTGAGATACGAGTTAATTATATGAATTAGATGGGCCGAAAGATCAAGTCGCATGAGCTTGATAATAATTCCTATATGCCAAGTCCTATCGAATGCTTTGGCTATATCAAGAAATAAAGCGCCAGTAAGCATTTTGTTACGAAACCTTTCGTGAATTAACTCCACTGTCCTCAACAGCTAGTGCGTAGTGCAGTGTTTTACTCGAAATCCAAATTGTTCATCAATTAGAACGTTGTGATTTCGGAGAAAATCATTCAGGCGTTTAAGTAACACAAATTCGTATATCTTTGATAACGAAGATAGGAGGCTGATAGGTCTATAATTTTGAGGGTTCGAAAGGCTCTGGCCTGGTTTTGGAAGAGGCACAATAAGTGCTTTTTTCCAGCTTTGAGGAAAATAGCAATGCTCTATCATATAATTTATAAGCATTACTAAGAAAAATAGATAACTGGTGGGCAAATATTTAATCATGCGATTAGAAATAGAGTCCAAACCTGGTGCTTTTTTGGGTTTGAGCTTGGAGATATATTCTTTCACCTCGCTCATGGATGTGTACTGTACGTCTCTCACAAACGGAGAGGCTAGGAATCGTTCAACATCTTGTGGGAAAGAATTTGCGTTGTTCGCAAAAATTCCTTCGTTGTGTGGTGTAAATTGAGTTTGAAGAGAGTCTGCAAGTAATTCGGATTTCTCAGCGTCTGTGTGAGCCACCACTGCGTCCTTAGCTAAGGACGGAATGTGTGATTTGTGTTTGCGTAGGCGGGCCGAAGCTCGCCAAAGACTGTTGTCATTGGTCGTTAAGGACTGAATGTAGTTTTCGTATTGTGATTGGAAGAACTGGTCACACGATGCCTTGACTTCATTCTGGAGAGTACGGAGTTGTAATTTCAAGCCAGGATTCCTACTTCTTTGCCAAAGTCTCCGTACTTTATGGTTTCGGAGGTTGGACGCCGAGGGTGAAGGTTGGATAAAGATGAGCTCCGCTCACGCCACCCACTGCGACGCGACACCGGACTTACGGGCCGGTCTACCGAACGATAATGCCGCCATGGATACGTCAGTATCGGCGGAAAATACTGTCTCAGATGCTATTCCTCAGCCTCTTGCATGCTCCGCGCAGGAGCTGAAACCGGATGACGTTTTAATTCAAATCAAGCAGCTGTACCAGTTAAAAGGACGATTTACGGAATTGGAACAGACTTTGAGGAGAGCCAGAAGTACTCCTCTAGCGAATTTCGACATGAAGTGTGTTCAGCAAGAAAGTCAGGTAACCCTACAATCTCTTACTTGTCTTGCCAAACGACTTAATTTGCCACTTTTCGCGATTCCTTCAACGGAGGATGAATGCATTCAAAAAATTTTAAATGTTGCTAGGAATAATGGTGATACCTTGGAAAAAGATAGGAAAAACTCAGATAATGCAAAGAAAAATTCTGATAGTGTTAAAACCACCCCCAAAAATAGCCCAAAAAAGCAAAAACCCATATTAAAACCTGCTAAACTTCAAGCAGAAAAACTAATTGCAAGCACGAAAAAAATGACCTTAAACAATAGAGAATCTAATTCCCCAAAATCTGAAAAGATTAGAAAGATTGATAACGAGGGATTTCAGCAGCCCCCCCCCCGCCACCTAGTTGCACGAGGAGCGCAAAAAGAACTTGACCCTGAAGGTCGAAACAACAATAGAATTCCTCCTTTCTGGAGGGAAAAGGTAGAGGAAGAAATCCCCCCAACTCAGCCAGTGGATGATCCCCCCCTCAGCAGAGGGAAAGTGAAGTTAACGAGGATTCAACCGGGTTTGGTACTCCCCCCCCTCAACCACAACCAGTAAAAACAATAAACGCAAAATCCCCTACTTCTTTGTAGACCCAAAGGATTTTGAATTCTTGACATCTATCGTGCAAGCCACTGTGCCTACGGCGATTTGCCGCATGAAAGGCAAATATCTCAGAATCGAAATGGAAAATGAAAACGATTATCGCTCGGTCGCCCAGATCCTTACAAATCAGGGGGCCGAGTACAAATCTTTTAATCTAAAAGAGGATAGACCCATAAAGGTCATGTTAAGGGGCCTTCCTAACACCGCGAAGGCGGAAAAAATCAAGGCTGAACTTCAGATTCTGGGATATTCTGTCATTTCGGTGACACAACTCCGTAGGCACAAATTCCGTCATCCAATGCCGTTATTTTTGGTTCAATTGAACCCAAGTTTAAATGCCTACGATATATTTGAAGAAACGCTTATGTTTGGCGTCGAAATTGCATTTGAAAAGCATATAGGGAAGAAAGGGCCGAGCCAGTGTTGGCGCTGCCAAGGTTTCTTTCACAGTTCGGCAGTGTCTACGCTGCCTTTAAAATGTCTACGGTGCGCTGGGCCGCATTATGCGTACCAGTGTACCAAAGACCCAGAGGAAGCGAATACCTGCGCGAACTGCCGCCAAGGTTTCTTCCGCAGTTCGGCAGTGTGTACGCTGCCTTTAAAATGTCTACGGTGCGCTGGGCCGCATTATGCGTACCAGTGTACCAAAGACCCAGAGGAAGCGAATACCTGCGCGAACTGCCTTGGTCAGCACGCAGCCAACTGGTTTCACTGCCCTCGAAACCCTAAAAACAAATCCAAAAACCCCCATTTTAGATCGGATGGCGGGAAATCAAAATTTGTGCCAGCCCCGGCTAAACCCCTACTCGGCAGCACGGACCCATCTTTCAGTGAAATCGTCTCCGGACGAGGTAATCCCGGGCTTCAGACGCCTAAAAATAAAATTCAGGGACCGCAGAAGCCTGAAAAACAACCATCTTTGAGCGCCCGGCCAAAACTAACGGCCCAGGCTCCAGCCCAAGCGGCAGAAGACAGCAGCTGTACCGATACCCTCCGAAGCGTGTTTCAAATCGCTTCGGAGTTCGGTATCGATCATCAAATACTGTTAAAAGCATTTCGAAATGCTCTCCCACACCTCCGCAATGTCTCCACGGGGCCTGAGAGAGCATTTCACATATACGAGGCATACTGCGGCCTCCTGAATTAAGGCTTTACGTTCAACAGCTTAAATGATGATAATACTATCTTAATTAGCTCCTGGAATGCCAATGGCATTAAGAGAAAAATCCACGAAGTCCGGGATTATATTAATGAGCATATATTAATCTATCTGGATGCGAAGCTGCTCTGGAGTACCCACATCAATTATGCAATCTCGAAAGCTAGGACGACTAGGACTCATCTTATGTCTTTAATCAGTCGTTCCAGTGACTTATCATTGAATAACAAAATTCTACTATATAAAAGCACAATTCTGCCAATTCTGACATACGCAGCAGTTGTTTGGTCAACTGCGGCAAATAGCCATTTAAAGAAAATTCAGGTATTCCAGAGCATTACGCTACGCATCCTAACAAATGCTCATTATTTCGTCCGAAATGAAGTGCTTCATAATGATCTCAAAATTCTGCCCTTAGATGCCTTTTTCCGGCAAAATTCGGCCAAGTTTTTTAATAGACTATCACAGATAGAAAACCCAGTCTTGCATTCGCTCCCAGCTTATAATCCGGCAGAACCCAGTTCTGCCAAACGGCCTAGGAGCGTTCTAGAAAGAACATTCAACATCTTCCCTAGAAAGCCGAAGCGAAGGTGTTTGCTTGACTAGGGATTCTATCTTTATTCCAAATTAATCATTAAGGCACTTCATGGGCCTAACCCGGCGACCTTAATTATCTCTAGTTTCCCGCCAGACCTAATCTGGCCTTGTTTACCCGGGAACCTTATCCGTGCTGCCCCATCAGAAATTTTTTGCCCCCCAACAACCAAGACCTCTGCCTCCTTAAAACCACGCATCTTGTAAATATCTTATTAAAACTGTAAATATATAAATATTTTATTCGAACCTCATTGTATTGTCTATACCATCCTAAAACCTAAATTTTTCTCCATAATACTCCGTTTGCGGAATTAAATAATCTCAATTAGAAAAGCCACAATTAATTTCTAAAATTTCTTAAAGAACACGGATCTTGAAGCTCAAACCAAACGCTATCTTTAAAAGCATTCTACATCGATTTTGCTGATAAGGCACGAACACATTCTACTCACTCTAAATTCGAAAATTCGAACACCCCCCGACATTCCAGTCGTCTTTCCCCCGCACAAAGCAAGCTCTTAGGTCGCAAGACCTGCTTTCCCCCTCGCCCATCCCCAAGGCATTAGCAATCTCTGCGACTCTACGAGATACCTGAGCTACCTTTCCCGAGCCCTGGGGCTATTCAGCTTCCCGGCCGTAACCTCTTTCCTTTCATTCCTTCAGCACAATGCTCTCAGGAATCCTTCTATTCTTATCCTCGATCTTCCTACTTTCTACCAAAGTTTGGAAAATTCAAGGATCATTATCAACTCCTCTTCACCCTTCTTTTCACTTAGTGAAATAAGTTCGAAGATTCTCTAGTCCATTGTTGGACTCCTTATCTATTTCCTCCCTCTCTTAATCTTTAACTGTTCTGCCTACTGTACTTAGCTATTGCTCACTCTTACCCATCTCAGTCTTTCTTAATTAAGTTGTGGAGGTAATTGCATTTAATTGCAAAGGTACTCCGGAAGTCAACGCCTTGGGCCTTGGGCCGTACTTTATTCTTTTCTTTAATTTTGAGTTTAATCTCAGGGGGTAATTTACGAAAATTGGGTCTGAGGGTGGGCTTTGAAACTTCCTTATAAGTTTCTGTTAAAGTGGACGTTAACTGATCAACTGCCGTGTCTATATCATGGCTGGATTTAATTTCAAGGGAGGGTAAAAGTTTACTTTTAAGTTTAAATCGAAAATTGTCCCAATTTGTAGAGACGAGTGCCGGAGAATTTTGATTAAAAATAGTACAATTAAGGTCGATGGTCACAGGGTTGTGATCTGATGATAAACAATTTTCAACAGTCACTTTATAACCAAAAGGAATATTTCTAAAAA
>KK113878.1:0-22299 GCA_000611955.2 Stegodyphus mimosarum
TAAGGTTTCACAGTTTATGCTCACGAAGAAGGTCAAGAGATTGAAGGAGAAACCTTATAAGCTTTAATCTTTTTTTATAAAATAGACATATGTTAATACAAAAGAAACTCTTTAGGAAACTTTCTTTTTTTTTCTCTCTTTTTTCTTTCTTTTAAAGCAATTCTTTGAGCTAATAAAATTCGTAAATAGATCAAAAAAAATCCTTTTGAAAATTTTCTTTTTTTTAATATTTCAGTAACTTTTATATTATAATGACAAATGGGAGGGTTGACCAAACTTCGTGATAAAAAGAGCCACATGTTAGATTCAAATAAGAGTGGCAATACTGTATTTACATTATTTTGCATGCAGGGAAACTGATTTTGGATGCAAAGAAGCGTTTGAGGTAAATTAATGAGAATTTCGCATTTTTATATAATTAATATAATTATATGTAACGAATAATTCCTATTTCTTCTGCTCTATATACACGAAGGCATGTTCCTACTATGTGCAAAAATGAAACTATTGTAGGAGGCAAATGAACACTCACTTAAGAAACAAACAACAAAACAAACATTTTCTTCTGCAGGCCTTCCCCATCTCTCTAATGTGTGTAATTATTGCTCATTGGTTTAACTCAAGTGAACTCAAAAGAAATCAAAAGAAGACGTAAGGTCTTAGTATAATAATGTAAAAGTTTTTTATTTCAATGAAGCGTAAAGCGTTAATTTCAAAGATAGATGCGGAGATTGTTCTTTAACTCATATGCCCTCCTCTGGAAAGAATTGAAAGAAACGGGACGGCGCCCATTATGGAGACACTGCGCTTCGAAGAGTGGAAATTATTTAAAAATAAAATATAAACTTCTCAAACTCAACAAAAATAATAATTTACTTTTTCAACGCAGTAAACATAAGAACCAAAATTCTAACCAATTATTTGTTATATACTAAATTCTCGCGGCACCAAATGTTATGTTCCAATATATATCAAAATGTTATGTTCATTGCGTTGTGTATAACTAACCCGAACAACCCCTAAGACCAAGCAGGAGTACTGGTGTAAAGAACATTCACACAAGTCATCATAAGAAAAACTCTGAATCAATTATATATATATATAACCAAGGATATTTATTACAGCATTAAAGGAAGACAATCTTTCAACCTAAATTTTTAGATCTATGGAGTGTTCTGTTACAGCTAATTAGAATAATGCATTTAGAATTATTATATATATATTGTTAGTTCCAAATATGCACCAAGATGAATTTATCAAAAATTTACACCGTAAAAATTAATATTAAAATTTCATATGCAGTTATCAAAACTCTGCTGGCCAGCATAAAAATACACATATAATTAATGAATCACCGAGCATGGTGTCTTTACCAATATTGATAGAAATTACTTAGTTCAAGAAAAATTCTTAATTTACTCAGGTAAAAATTACATACATAAATTTAGCAAATCCCTTAGGCCATTAGAAAAATATTACATACTCATGTAGACCCGTTGGAGAAAAATGTTTACATTTAACCCTACATTCAATTAAGAAATTTCTTAATTTACTCAGGTAAAAATTGCATACATCAATTTAGCAATCCCTTAGGCAGTTAGAAAAATATTACATACTCATGTAGACCCGTTGGAGAAAAATGATTACATTTATTCCTACATTCAATTACTCAATTAAAGGTAAAGTAGAATTTAAATTTTTAATCGTTCCTTAATTAGCAAAAGTTAAAGTTAATCCTCAACCCAAAAATAGTGACAACTTAAAGCAAAAAGGTAAAATTTAAATAAGTTTACAAATTTAATATCCTGTCTTAATCCATTATGTATAAATTTTAATTACATTCCAAGTTAAGGTTAAAAATCCTAAGTAGATTACTAGTGCAACAATTGCTTAAATACACAGCCTGGATTTAAGATCCAGCCAAAAAAACCTTGACTAAAAGTTAAATAGAATTTAATTAGAAATTAAATATACATATTATTACTCCTTACAATAATAATTCATTACTGGAAAATTTACTTCAAATAATCAAATCTCTTAAAAATTTTAATTAGCCTTATTTTCTTAGGAACATGTCGAACAGAACAAAGTTGAACTCACTCGAAGAAAAAACTTTTGAGGTTTAATTAAGCGTTACCCATCGTAACAAAAGGTGTTGGTTATCATTGAGATTTTAAATCTTAATTTACTTTTACAAAACGCTACAACTATGGACAAAAAACGAATGCACTTATCTGCTGAAATTCTTTCCCATACAACATGTAGGCAGATGTAGTAGAACAAGGCCCATCTTTCAACTTAAATCTTGCCAGCTATCGATGTTAATCCGGCCCATATAGTAGGATGATGATAAGTGCATGGATGTTTCGAAGTGAGAACTGAAGAAACCGAATTCAGCGGGATTCAAGGAACATCAAGCTCTGGTGGAAAAAGCATGAAATTCGAAGAAAACAATAGAAGTACATCTCCTTCTTATTCTTCATCTCTTCTACTATGGGAGCAAGCAACAGGCCGAAGGCAGCTTTTTCCGGACGAAGCCCGGGCAATTAGATGGGCATAATTCTACCGGTCTCCCTGGTTCAACATAGTAGCTCTTCCAGCGGAAGAAAAAAAATCGAAGCGTCTTCCTTCATCTGCGAATCCAAGGCAAAGAGAATGAACATGGCCTTGCATGATGATTTCATTCGTCCCGAATCCAGAATTTCCGAAAATCACCAAATTTGGTGAATTAGTATGCAAATCTCGCCCAACACAAAACAGTGCTGCGAAAACTTAGTTTTTCCTTCTTTACACCAAAAAAAATTCCACCCTCGCCACCCCCTTTCGCCAACAAGGAGGGGTGAGGGAAAGGAATGTGACAACCCTACCGCACAAGCGGACAAGTACATGACCTTGACGAAAAAAGTGTTCAAAACGACGCTTATAGCAGAATAAATTTCTAGACACGAAATTCAACAATTTTAGCAATTAAATGGGCATAATTCTCCAACGGGGCAACGTACAGTCATGAAAGTAGATTCATAAGAAGGGTAAATTTTTTTTCTTTAAGAGGTATAAATTTCAACCATGTGAATAAAAAGGAAGTATTTTTAAATTTAAAATATTACGCAGAAACAACCGATTTCCCATTGTCTCCAATCCCGAAAGCTAATACTGTCGAACGCGTAACGTAAGAACGAGAACTCTGTTTAGCTCGTATAAAAAATAATTGATTTAATAATATAAGCAATACAATTCGTGAAGTGAAATTTAGAATAAGCATAAATTAATGCATATAATTTATTCACTTAATAATTAATTAACAAATAACTGCAATTAACTACACATTAATTCATAATTCTAAACTAACCAAAAATCACTACATATTTAACGAAAGATAAATACGTCGGAGAATGTCTGCTCACAGGATGCCGAGGATGTGTTTATTGTACTCCACGCGGACGTTGATGGAGTATCGAAAAACCACCTGAAACTCGGTGCTAATGAGAATTTGAGATAAAGCATTTCGGAATACTGAACAGAGATAGACAAGAGACATATCCGTCAATGTTGAATGCCAATCTCTAGTGGCGCCATCTACGCAATATTTCCGATACTTCGCAAATATTTGTTGCATCTCGTAGAAACCCGTCAGATGGCGCCACTGGAGATATCTGCTAGAAGTTCTTCACAATTCCGTTTCATATTCCTTCACATATCAAAACAAGTACTTTTTTATGTATCGAGAGTACAACACAAATTCTAAACTTTTGTCAGCTATTAGTAATAAAAATAAAGCTATTATGTGCATACTTCAAATATTAAAAAATGAAGGCAGTTTGAATTAAATATGATGAATATGTCTGGTATATTAAAATCTATTGTTTTTACTTTCCATAGTCATGAGATTTTTTAGAGAATTAACTCTTAATTAATTAATAACTTAATTTTTTTTAATATTTTTTAACTGTTAATTACAGTAATGTACTCCGGCTTATATCATTTTCTTTTAATTGCTTTCATTATCTGAAAAATGCTGATATAGTTAAATAGTACTCGATGGAGAATTAATAAAACTAGTTATTAACAAAATATTCAATGCACATTACCAATTCGAAAAACTTTCAGTAAATAAAAATGTACGTTTGGAAATAATACGTTAATATTTTATAAATTGTTATAGTAGTAATTTAAAAAAGATAATTGTTACTATTTACTGTGGAAATTTTAAATTTAATAACATTTTAAGCGAAATTTTCATCTTATAATTTGCAGGGATTCTGTTCACGTAGCATATTTGCTGTTTTCCTTCACTGGAAAGAAAAAAAAACATCATTTGAGAAAACGCCAAAAATTCCTATCAGATGGAGCCACGACAGAGTGCTTCTATGAACTTTATCTTAAAAAGATTCATTCAAACTATAAATTTTTTATAAAATTTAAATACTTATTTATTACACAATTTTATGATGTTTTAATGAAATTTTTTTGTTATTCAATAATTTTACACTTTCAATGATCTCATGAGCATTTTTAAATGTTCATACTGTGCAAAAGATATATGTAGTTCGCTTGATCTTGATAATTAGCTCCTACAATAAGGCAACGATAATCGTTCTTGAAAGATCAGTTCTTTTCTGCTTCAAGTATACAATCGGGATTTAATCCACCATATACTAAAATGACTTATTTAACTGATAATATAGGAACTGAGCAATGGAACATAGCTTTGATAAATGGAAGAAATGCAGAAATATTAAGGAATTAAACAAAATCAGAAAACCCACAGGAAAATAGTTTTACACAAAGAAACATTGCGTATGATAATTTTACTATCATATCTACCATTTACTAATCAGGCTTATACACTTTTAGCTGTAGAAAAGTAAATTTAAGCAGGAGCTCTGTAACAGGCATTGCCAATCCTTTTTGGTTGCGGTTCAGAATCAACCAAAATTTGTGTATTAAAAAGACGTTTCGGGTCAGTGGTATTTCCATTTTAAAACAGTCTTTTATGGTGAATAATAAGATAAATTTCTTTGGGGCAATTATTAACGTTTTAAATTTTAAATATAAAAATTAAATTATAATTACAATTATAAAAACAAATATAAATTAATGAATTTCATTCTCGTCTTCGATATCAAAGACTCCCCTGATGCTGAACTTGTGACGTCAATTCAGTCAAATCTGGTTTATATTATTTAGTCGTCTTAAGACGAATACAAGCATCTGAATTTTCAGTAGTTAAGATGCTCCTGTTCTTATTTCAAATAAATAGCATGAGTGGAAATATTGGCTCACATTTATAAGTCGAATCGAATGCGTACAAAATGAAAAAAAAAACAATTTTTGCAAAGATTAAAACTTTATAGGAAGTGATGCTCATTATTTTGATATCATTAAAAGATCATAATCTTCTGATTCTTTCAAATCCTTCCGCAATGTTTTGAATTTACCCGTCCATAACGCTGAACTTTTAAAATTAATCATCTCTAAACTAAAATTGTCAACTTTAAATTAACTTTCAAATTGACTTTTAATGTAAAAAATCCGATTTCGAATATATTAAAATTGTTCTCATCAATATTTTCTTTTTATGTTGCCCTTTTTTAACAAGGGAAAGAAACGAAATTCTGCCCTTTTTTTATGTCTATTTCAAGTAATATTAATTTCGAAGAAGAACTTTTCCATTCCTCATACATTTTCATGCCTTGGAGTTGTAAATTGAAATCACCATAATAGTTCATTATATATGTTAAGAACAAAAGTCTAAAAATTCATTCTTTACCTTTGAATCCAAGATCATGTTCACCGATTTCATAAAGAAATATTTGTATCTCATCAAAATACTCTACAAATCTATTAATAATTCTACAAATGAAATAATTAACTCTACAAATCTACAAATCTATTAATAATTCTACAAATGAAATAATTAACTCTACAAATCTACAAATCTATTACTTCACAAATAAGAATACCCGCCGTATTTCCGAATGTAGCAATAAATCACCATATTTCGATTTAGTTTTCCTCAAAAAAGCTTTGAAGAGCTTGTGAGCTAATGCTGATCGTGCTGCTATCATGTTTACAATCTTAACAACCTTTCCCGTTACATCTTTAATTTTTTGCGTAAATGTCTTTGCAAATAAATTTTGTTAGCGTATGATACAAAATCGTTCGTGTATGATTTCACAAATCCAGCAGTTTTTCTTCTCATAGATAAAGCACCATTAGCTGCTGTAGAAAACAATTTACATTTAAATCCAATACTTATCCAATTTTTAAGTTAGTAAACTCTTGTACCTGAAGAAAAATATCAGTGCCCTTGCTCGTGTCATTCACAGAAGCAAGATAGCCAAGCTCTTCATTAACTTTTTAACTATTTATTGATGCATATCTTGTAAAGTCTAAATACTGAACTTTTAAAGTGACAGCTCGAACCAGACAGGAGAAGGGTTAAAAGAATCTTTTATTTAAGTCTTTAAAATTTCACAATGCCATAACGCATTGTGAAACAGACTTGACGCTAACAAAGCATTTTTCACGTCTCCAGCTTCAAAATAAGCTAATGACTTTACACAGTGTTAGTAATGCCACTTTTCCATTTAAGTACATTTATTGAAATATTCTATTTGAAAACAATTATAAAGTTGGAAATATACAAGGTCGAGTAACAAAAAAAATCATTGAAAATCATTTTCCAGCACAGTGGAACCAAACAGAAAAAAAAATCCGACCGAGAGAGTATCAGTCCCGAACACAACTTGCTTCTTCGCTCAGAACTTCTTTCTCTCCGTTGCCACTCCATAGCAACCAAACTTTCTCTTTTTTTTTAAACTGGCTGTACAAGTCCCCCCATGGGAAGCGCATTCGTCACCATGGAGACAATGCTGCTCAGAGTTCAGAGAAGGAGATCCTGAAAATACAGTAAAAAAAACAAGCAACACAGCTTCTATTCAACCAATGAATTATTGGTGAGAGCTCCAAAATATGCAGCTCCCCCAAAATGATTTAATGAACACATAATTAACATAAAAATGTAAAGACATGAATATACACACACTGTCAAAAAAATATACTACAATATTAATTTATCACTGTTGGAAGTATTTTTAATTTACGTTGTGAAATAGGCTTTCTTTATAATTTGATTTTGCTTATGAGTTGACAAATGCTGTGTACGGTTTGGCTCGTTCTTTCATCGGGATTTGCCAATACCCCTTGGTTAAATCGAGAACGGTTATGAATTTGGCTTTTCCTATCTCAAAGAGTAAATCTTTAGCAATCTTCATCGGATAAGCGTCCGGAACTGTGAAGCTATTTAAAAGCCTAAAGTCTATGCACAGTCTAACACTGCCATTCCTTTTTGCAACACATACTACGGGATGTGCCCATTCACTGTCACTGGGTTCTATAAGATCCCATTCTAGCAGTTCTTTAATTTGGCGATCAACTTCATCTTGAAGCGAAACAGGCACACGATAAGGTCTTAATCTTTTTGGACTACAGTCTGCTGTAACCTTTATGTCATGACCATCGACATTGGCTTGGCCCGGCTTGTCACTAAAAACATCAGCGTAATATTTTAATATATCAAATAGTTCCTTGCGTTGGTAATGTTTTAAATTACCTTTCAAGTTCTGTAGTTGAGTCCAGATATCTTCGGTAGATTTATTCATAGGATCCGCTGGTGCATAATGAATATCCCCAAAGTCTTGATCTTGGTCAAAAATTACTCCAACGTGATCTACACGAGCAATATAAGGTCTTAACTTATTTATGTGGAGTTCTCTTATACTTCCAGTTTCCATTTCGACTTTGGCAGAGTGTGGCCTTGTAAGTTCGATTACAGTGGCTGGTCCTTGCCAAGTATTGAGCAATTTATGCGGCGAGGATGGCATTAGCACGAGAACCTTATCCCCCACATTGAAAGTCTTTTCTTTAGAACGTAAGTTATATCTTGAAGCATATTCTTCTTGAGCTATTTTGGAGTTTGCTGACGCAATGTCATGAGCTTTTCTTAATTTTTCTAGAAGATCTTGTAGATAATTTTCAATTGAACGGGAAGCTGTAACTGGAATGCTACGTTCACCTGTCCAGATCTCTTTCAGCAAGGATAGAGGTCCTGGTGGCACTCTTCCATACACCATCTGGAAGGGAGACAGACCAGTGGTGCTATGTGGTACTTCTCTGTAGGCAAACAGGAGGTAGGGAAGATGCAAATCCCAATTTCTCCCATGTTCTTGGATGTTTTTGTTCATCATTTCTTTTAAGGTTCTATTCCAACGTTCGACAGCACCCATACTCTCTGGATGTCCTGGCGTGGAGAATCGTGGAGATACACCAAGAAGATCTTCAAAAGCTCGGGTGAGTTTGGCTGTGAAATTAGTTCCCTGGTCGGAACAAATCATTTTGGGAAACCCAGTTTGAGCAAAAATCCTCATCAAAACGTTGCAGGTTGTTTTCGCACTTATCTCTTTAACGGGAGTGGCTTCCGCCCATCTGGTGCATAGGTCGACCGCACATATTACAAACCGATGGCCTCTTCCGGATGGAGGTTCTAATGGTCCGATACAATCCACGCTCCATACTTCGAAGGGTGTTTCTGGTCTAACGATAGGTTGAATTGGAATTCTATCTTTATATGTAATTGTCCTTCTCAACTGGCATTCTTTACAACTTTCACAGAATTTTTTAACATCTTGCTTAATAGTAGGCCAAAAGAATGAGTACTTGATTCGTTGAATTGTCTTTTTCTCACCGAGGTGTCCAGCAAGAGGGATCTCATGTGCGATTCTCAGAACTTCTTTTCTTTTTTCTAAAGGCAACACAACTTGCTTTATGTTTTCACCACAGATATATTCAGAGTGAAATAATACGCCATTGTCAAAAGCATATGAATTCTCATTCTTATTTGCCCATTCAAAACACTTTTTCAAAGTCTCGTCTTGTTCTTGAAGTGTTCTAAATTCTAGTCTTGTTTTGCTTTCTGTTTCCACAGTTTCTATGTCTCCTTTGGAAATCTGATTGACAACAGCTAAATTTGAAATAATGTCTTCAGTTGGTGAGGGTCCGTCATCTGATTCTTCACATTCCGAGGAAGATGTAACCCACTGACGGTTGCTGTGACACAGTTCAATATTTTCGCAGAGCGTTTCATAAGCTGAAGAACTCAGTAACAAGTCGGTAACTAGCTTTCTCGAAACAGCACAGGTAATGGACACTCTACCATGAAGATCATCGTCAATTTTCATCTGGAAAATTTTCAAAGGAGTAATTTCATTCTCACCAAAAGCAGAAGATATCTCTATTTTACTTTCGCCTTCGCAAGGTATGCCATCGACCAGGTTCTCACGGACTACTGAAATTTGTGCTCCCGTGTCTACGATTCCATTTAGAATAACATCTCCGCATTTAACCTTGACAAGTTTCAAATCATCTATGTTGCTAGATACGTCCACGGATTTTGAGACGGGGATAGATATCTTGGCAGTTAGTACTTCCAGTTTTTCCTTTTCTGCGAGAGCTGTCTGTGTTTGGATTAAATTGCCTTGCGCTGTTGCAGGAGTATTTTTTGGTAGCCGATTTTTGGTGCAGAATTTAGACGTATGACCCTCTTTCCCACAATTATAGCAAGTCAATTTGGAAATTTGTTTTTGTGGCTCGTCATTCTTACGGGAAGGGTTTACTCTTGGCGTGTTCTGAACGGAGAACGATTTGTTTTTGGAAGTCCTTTCTGGAAGTGGTGAATGAGGTCGCCACTTTTCATGAGTTTTGTCTTTCGATGGGCTGCCCCCAGTCTTTTTTGAAGTATTACGAACACTGTCGTATTCGTCAAGTTTATCTGCTAATTTGGTCGGAGAAACGAACTTCAACCAATCGTCAAGAAAATGGTCCCTTACTTCATGAGGCACTCTTTTCTTAATTTGGTCTGTGATAATGAGGTCTTTATCACAGACCAAATTAAGAAACCGGCAAAAAACCTCTAAACCGGCAAAGTCTGCGATTTCAAGCCCACTGATCCATTCTTCAAAATAACTTGTAATGTCGTAGCAAAAATCTTTCCAGGATTTTTCAGTGTTCTTTTGGTGCATCACAAACTTTTTCCTAAAGCTCTCAGGATTTAATTTAAACCTCTTCAATAAAATGGCCCTAATGTACTCATAATCCTCAAATTTTTCTTCAGATTCTTTACCAATTAGTTGAATAATTTCAGATGGCATTAAAGTCAATAAACATGATACCCAGTCTTTAGGATCAATCTTTGCTCTTTTAGCTTGTCTTTCAAATAAGGATAAATAAATCATGATATCGTCGTCTTTTAACTTGAATTTAGGAATAAGCTTAATTAAATCGAAATTGCGTTGTCCAATCTCATTTGTCGGTGTAGTTTGTGTTAGACGAGTACGAGATTCAATTTCGAGTTTTCTCAATTCAAATTCCATTTGCTCTCTTTTCTGCTGTGCTTCTAATTCTTCCTTTCTCCGCTTTTCTTCTATTTCTTCTTTCCTTCTCTGTTCCTCAACCTGTTCTTTCCTGCGCAATTCTTCTATTTCTTCTTTTCTTTTCCTCTCTTCAACAATCGTGAAAAATATTTCTTTAGTAAATTCTTCATCGTATGTCTCACTTTGAACTATTTTATTTCTTATTGCTAAAATTTTCATACTTGGATCCACTTGAATCTCTAATTCAGAAGCTAACACTAACAAATCCTCCTTTTTTCCACGTCCCATAAAAGCCATGGTTTGATTTTGAATAAACCTCACTCTTTAACAGAAATTTAATAAAGAAAACCTAATTTCTTATTAATACTTCCTTAAATTTACCCCTAACTTTAGTTAAAGTAACTTAGTAAACTTTCTAATTGAGGTTTCTTATAACTAAATTATTTAATTTCACTAAATTTTTAAATTGATAATATCTTCCTTTAAATACACTTTAAATAGTGAATCATTTATGCGAAAACCAATTCAGCAATACAAAATAAGATATCACAAATAATCAAAATAAAATAAGCAACCACAGTTTCATAACACATAGATATTTTTTTTTCCCACGAGTATTTATATCTCGTAACTTTCGTTTACAATAAAAAGCATTTTCTTCAAAAAGAACAATCAATAAATTATTGCAGCTGTCTCTTTCATTGGAGAGCAAACAACAACAACAAAAAAAAATCGTTATGTGCGACTTTAAAACAGCTGGCTTGATGCCAAATACCGTTAACTGACGTTATTCAATCAGTTGACTCTTACTTTTAGATAAAGCAACCCCTTTTTTATGAATGTTATTATTTTTATTTTGTTTGATTCAAATAGTAATTTAGCTCATATAAATATATATTCTACACAGTATTTTACCATTCGTAAACAGAATATACAATTATGCACTGGCGTACGTTAGAATATCGAAATCAAAAGTTTAATACGGTACTTTTATTTTCACATATAATGCACAATAAATTCAATTATACCAGAATAATTTTCAATTATTTAGCTCATATAAATATATGTTCAACACAATATTTACCATTCGTAAACAGAATATAAAATTATGCACTGGCGTGCGTTAGAATATCGAAATCAAAAGTTTAATACGGTACTTTTATTTTCACATATAATGCACAATAAATTCAATTATATTAGAATAATTTTCCAATTATCTGGGACGAAAATCGAAACAGAATCAACTTCATAATAACTTTATTTAGAATATGTTATTCACTTACTCTGACGAGTAAAACGAAAGTACTTAGAACACTGGCGTATTCCTTACTTTGACAAGTAAAACGAAATTACTTTCAAATACTGACGTATTTATTACTTTGGCAAGTAACCGAAACTAATATTCCATGACGGAAAGCAATAATTCCATTCTAGTAATTCTGAACTAATTTTCGCCCAATTAATCATTATCGCTTAAATACGTGGGAGCATGCATTTACAAAGTAAGTAGAGCTCTCACCTGCTTTATGATGGTTCGATGCTTTTCGGCTGCGACAGTAATGCCACTTTTCCATTTAAGTACATTTATTGAAATATTCTATTTGAAAACAATTATAAAGTAGGAAATATACAAGGTCGAGTAACAAAAAAAATCATTGAAAATCATTTTCCAGCACAGTGGAACCAAACAGAAAAAAAAAATCCGACCGAGAGAGTATCAGTCCCGGTAACAAAACACTTTAACATTTTTTACTTTTTTTTATTTTCCAAAATTGTATACAAGCTTAGTGTTCAGACTTTGCTTCATTTCGCTTTTCACTAATATTTTTAAATAGTGGGGGAAAAAAGAGAGTCTTCCAGTATTGTAAGTTTGGGTGGTAACTACATCTGTGCATAAAATGCATATCAGTTTGTCATCATTTTAGATACATCCATAGTTTTCTTACCGCACATCTCGAAATAATCTCTTTCTTGCTTTTTATTTGTCCATGGTACTAATTAGTTTTAAATAATGATAATTATTCAATTGTGTAACTATAATTGCGTCATTATTTTTACGTAACTGAATAAGTGCTACAACTGAGAGTGAACTGTGAGAATGACACCAGTGTTGCCAAATATCTGTCAAGGAATTATGGATTGGCGTTCCCAAATTTATCGATATCTGTTTGAAATTATATTAAAATTAAAAATGCATGTTTGTTACCGGAATTTTATGATCAAACAAAGAGGTTACTGTTACTATTTATTTTCATTCACTTTTTTACATATTCTTAAAGTTTTTGTTTTATATTTATGTTTTATAATTTACTTTTATCTATTATACTATATTTTCGGAATTGAAATGGGTCACTTAAAATTATGACATAGGTCACTCGGTAACTCGCAGGTCATAGGATGCCGAGTCCTGCTGTGTAACATATCAAGAATATTTTAAAAACTCTTTTCCAGCATAAAATGCTTGAGAAAACTTAATTCTTTTTATTGTTTACACTTCTTTAACTCTGAGTTGGCAGTCTTTCATTGAGAATGGCTACATTTTTAGTGAAATTAAAAAGTTATCATATGACAAACCTAAAAACAGATATGATAAATGTCAATGATTAAGGTATATTTTAAAAACTTATATGTTATATTGAGATATTCTGCAATAGAATATCTTATTAAATTTATGGAATTAAATGCACACAGTGATCGCTTCTCGATTACCGTCTGCAATAATAAAACTAATCAACCCTGCGAAATGAAATGCACCTAAAGATCGATTCTCGATTATTTTTATTTTATAACTCATAAGCTAATGAATGGGTATAAAGTCTCCTATTAATATTACGAAAACAAATTACACAGGTTTATTTTACAGTACGTAATGAAACTGGTTTATATACACAACGGGGAAAATGATGCTCACTTGAAATATTCAACTATCTTTTTATGGTTATTCAGTGCCGTGCAAGAGTATTATTGATTGCAATAAACTGAACCTGAATTCAAAGAAAGTAATGCCAAAATATATAGTTTTACTATTTAATATATGTTTTAATAAAATAACAGCCAGTAACTACCTTTCGGTTTTTATTCTACTATTTCTGTAAACTTCATTTCTGTAAATAGATGACGAATAAGTGGTAGCTGAAAATTTTCTAAAACCCAAATCGTTCACCAGAGATCATAGCTTTTAGTTATAGTAGCATTTTAATATACGTGAGGTTTACAGGCACATTTTTATAATGTGGATAGGAATGCGTAGAGAAATCGACTATACTAGATTTCAAAATCAAAACTTAGAACAACGAGTTAGTGAAAATCACAGTTACGATAGCTCAGGGAAACAAATTTCCAGATGTTCTCTCCTTTCTTGAGATTCAGAGATTTATAACTGAATCTCAACAACATTCACAGTCACAGATTCATTCGCTGTCTCTTTTTCACCGATCGTCCAAATCGCGATTTACAAATGACAACTTCATCATTTTCAAGACAGGATCACTTTTAGCATTCCGAAGGAAATTTAAATATAGAACACACATCACTATATCGTGGTAGTTCTTTAAGTGTTTATCGTTGTCTTTAAGAGGTATAATTTCTGAATGGGTCGTTTTCTTGAAAACATCTTAACCGTTTTGGCTAAATACAAGTTGTTTTACATTATCGTCTCCAAGAGAACGACATAATCTAAGCGATTTCTTTGCTTCAATCGATTAGGTCTAAACGCAAAATCCCTCTTCTTTTATTAGAATATTATAGAAGTTAGAGGCAAGATATCATCGTTATATTCAAACCTGTAAGCCAAGGGTTTATTATCAGTTATATTTTCAGCATCGCAGAGTACTGCATATAGATCTTCATAATCTTCCACACACTAGACGAGCATTTCCTGAACACATCTAAATCTGTTTTGAGCATGCTTATTAGCTTCTTCCAAGAGCCACTCCACTAGGGTGCTGATAATGGGTTGAATGGCCAAGCAATTAATTCTCTTACACGTAATCTGAATTCCCGTAGTCTAGACCAATCAATTAATTCTCTTACACGTAATCTGAATTCCCGTAGTCTGGACCAATCAATTAATTTTAATTCATTAGCTGTTCTCATCAAATTGTTCAATTAAAGGAATCGATAACATTTTGGCGACCTCTTCTCACAATAAATCTTCTCAACGCTAAAATGAAACTATCAATAGACAATTACTAGTTTAATGTTAACAGTTCTACAAACAGCAAATATTAAGAGTCCCGCAAAATCGACATAATGTGGACTGAGAGATTTTCGAGTTTGCGAAAAGTCGAATTTTACGGAATAAGAGGTCAGTTTTTCAGAACTCTTAATATTTAGCTGTAAATTACTCTTAGACATTTGCAGCACAATATTGGACACGGAAACGTATAGCATACAATTAAATGAATGTTGATTTTTATATTAAGTTCTAGCACAATGGGAGTCATAAAAAGAACAAATACCCTAAGATAATTGAGTAAAAAATACTACACACAGAAATGAAGAAAAATTATTAATAGCTCTTGGTAAAAAAATATCGTGTGATGGTAGATTGTCTCTCACACTCATTCTCAGTGCAACTTCCTCTCGTAGGCGATGGAGGAATAAAATGTCTATACCAGATGCACCTTGCTCCTCCATGTAACGGAACATTCCTTTAGCAGCCTTCAGTACTTCACTATGGACTATAGTTTTAGCTTTTCCGTTGTCTTCACACTTTCGTTTTCTGATTCATCTTCATTTTTATCCACATTGTCGTTCAGAAGGGCAACTATTTCTGCATGTCCTAAAATTTCGCAATTTTCATCTTGTCCTATCCATTCTTCAGCATCAACATCAGTAACTTCTTCTCAGATTGGAACTTTCTTAAGTAAGTCAACTGTTGCACAATTTTCTGTCTCTTCTCTGCTTTCGTGAAATTCGTTTCCAGAATGCTCCAGCAACTTTGTCCAGGAACGACCAAGGCTTATCTGATCGATTTCACTTCAAGAATTAGTTATTTATCCAACATATCTATTTTCTTCAGTTTCTAGACCATATCACACCCTTCCTCCATGTCTAGGATAACAGATGAAAGAACCTTACGTCTCTATTTTTTCTTCAATGTCTCCAAAACGCCCTTGTTCATCGGCTGACACGCTGAAGCTATGTTATAAGGGAGAAACATGGTTCTTATATCATCGTCTCGTAACTATACTGTATCAGGGTAGGTAATCAGGATGGGATGAGGCATTGTCTAGAATAAGAATCGCCTTCCTTGGTAGATTTTTCGATTCTAAAAACTTTTCCACCGATGGAATGAACTGTTGGTGAAACCAATCATTAAATATTGCCCCATTCATCCATGCGTTTGACTGATTCCGGTACCAAACAGGAAGACCATAGTTGGTTTTGGTCCCATTAGTATAATGTTTCACATTTTTAAACGCCCGGATATATTTTGATTTGCCTATAAGCGCTAGCTTGAGCTTAAGACTGCCTGTTGCATTGCTCGATGCCAAGATTGTGACTTTCTCCGTGCTGCTTTTGTGTCCATGTGCCGATTTTTCTTCCCTGGATGGAAACACTCCTTCCTTCTTTTGTAGCCAGGTGCCGAGATTTCTTCCCTGGATGCCAGCGTTTTCGAAGGTGGCATTCGAAAATTCAGACCGGTCTCATCACAATTATAAATCAGATCTCCAAATAACCCTCCTTTTCATTAGTTTGAGGAAATTATCCTTGACCATTGCAGCATTTTGCAAGTTAGCAGAAAGCTTCTCCCCACAAACGTTTAACTGCCTGATGCCGTACTGCTTTTTCCATTTATCGAGCTAGCCAGCACTAGCAGTAAATCCGGGTTCTCCTTCTTGAAATTCATCACAAAATTTTACGACTTTCTCCTGTAAAATTGGTCCTGAAATGGGTGTTCCCTGTTCCCTTTGCTGCCTGAACCACAAATAAAACGCCTCTCTCACTTTTTCGTATTCACCACCTTTCATACTTTTTCTTTCCTGTAAACTATCCGGACATACGCTTTTCACATACGAAGACTCGATTTCAGACCTCTTCCTTTTCCATTCTATCAAAGAAGTCCGTCCATGGTCTAAATCCATGGTAATTTTGTATACATTTTCCCCTTTGTCCACTCTTTTTAAGGCATCTAATTTCATATCCAGTGTCACATTAGTTTGTTCTGATTTCTTTTCGAACGACATTTTTCCTTCACAGAATAACAAAAGTACCCAAAAATATGTTACCGCTTATACACTGGATGTGAACTGAAGAGCTACACCCGCAATGAACTAGTGTGAGTTTAGTTTGCAATCGCAAAACTTCAGACAAGTCTCCCAACGTTTCGCAACAATTGAAAGGAATGTCAGCCAGCGGCCAGCTGCTACCTGACTTTCTTCGTATCCTCAAAAGAAGCAAACAGCGCTGCCCAGTATTACACCATATCTTGTAATTTTTAGGCAGTTCCAAGAATTAATGCCACAATAAGAAAACGGCTAAAATTACAGAAAAAAACACTCAAATCTTTGAACAGAACAGGAAAAATAGACGCTTAAATAATAATTATTTGTACTGTATGTAATGTTTGTTCTATTTGGCCTAGAGATATTCTATAAACGTTTTTAAAAAGTTGTTGCGTTACACGGACTGCCGAAATATCGGGAGTCGAGTTTGCGGGACTCTACTGTAATACTGTCCAACTCCTAGATCCATTCCTTAAATGCAGGGGCCACAAAGATCCTCTCTTACAACTTCAGAAACTAAAGCTTCTCAAACGTTATCTTGGTAAAAATCCTGAAGATACATTGACAGGTTAAGCATTATATTTTTTACAAACAGACTATGTCTTTAGAATTTTCTTAACTGCCTTCCTAATGATTTCCAATATAATCTTCCCGTAATAAATACATTAAATCTTTTTGAAACGGTAATTGCTGATAAAGACAGTAGTCTTTTGTCGTTTTTCTCGTGTGAAAACACTTCTTGAACTTTCATCAAAATAATATTTTCTCTTTTCTCAATTTCATCCGCCTTTAAAAGTCCTTTGCTTTTCTCGACAGGTCATTTAGTGCTCTAGAAGAATCTATATATCCATTCCGTAATTCTAATTATCTACTTGTACGAAGATATTAGATAGAAAATTGTTTTCTCTTCATTTATAGAAAATACTATAACATTCTTCTCTTTTGAAGTTATAGTTTCATCATTTGTCATCAGTTCAAAACTCGGCCTTTTGTTTCTTGAATATTTTACCCAGATACGACCTTCTCACCATTTTACTTTAGTTAGAGTTCTCCTTGAAGGTTCTCAATATAGTGCACTCACTTCCAAAAGTTAAGCACGAGAGAAAAATGCTATTTTCTGGAAGCCAATCAGAATTCAAGAGGATGCAATTCGCTGCAGAGGTAGATGGAAGTATACAAATATGTTAGGTAACAGCCAATCGCGCTTTCAAATCAAGAAATATGCAAAAAAAGACAGTGTTATAAGAAGCCAGCTTTAAGAAGTGTTACGGAAGTTCATTGTAAGTGCTGATAGAAGGTGTTCAAAGATTCTGTACAATTTGTTTTCAAGACGTATGTTTTTCTATGACTTCCAGAAGACGAATGGAAGATTCTGAGTGCTGACGCCCTGTGGGGCGCATTGAAGCAGGACAGTCGATCACAGATGTTGCTCTTTTCTTCGGCGTTCATCATTCTGTAATTTCACGTTTATAGAAACAATTCGAAACCACACAGACAGTTGTCCGAAGGCCCGTAGCCGGTCGCCCAAGGGTTACAATCCCCGCGGAAGATCGATATATTGCTATTGTAGCAATGCGGAATCGCAGAGCGACCTCCCCACGTGTGATATCTATGGCTACGGTGTCCATTGGTAAGGCGATATCTGCAGCTACTGTACGCCGAAGATTACATATGAGTGGACTGTATTCCCGGGAACCTCGACTTTGTGTTCCTCTATCCGTAAAATCAAGAGGAGCACGATTACAATGGTGCCGGGAACATGTCAATTGGAATGTGTCTGACTGAGGCAATGTCATGTTTACTGATGAGTCAAGATTTGCTCTGGAGCCAGATGACAAGCGCGTAAGGATATGGCATGAACAACGAACACGCATCACCAAAACATCACCAAACATCACGTATTCCGAGGCAGAAGTATTATGGTGTGGGCAGGGATTTCATTAGGATACCGCACCGACCTGCACATCTTTAAACTGAACTTTGACGGCTGTCCGGTATCGAGATGAAGTCCTAATTGTGAGATTGTACGCTGCAGCAGTTGGCCTTAGTTTTGTTTTAATGGACGATAACGCACGTCTCCATAGAGCTTACATCGTCGATGACTACCAGGAGAGTGAAGGGATTGCACGTATGGCGTGGCCAGCATATTCGCCCGACCTTAATCCTATTGAAAATCTTTGGGATGCTTTCGGCCGTGCTGTATCTTCACGTTTCCCACCACCAGCCACTCTTATTGAGCTTGAAACTGCGCTACAAGAAGAATGGCGATTGCTTAATTCTTAACCACATACAAGTAAAACAATAAGTTAAAAATCACAATAAAACATATATTCTTTAAAAGGCGATATTTTACTTTTGCTGGCTTTATTTAAATTTAGTAATTAAAAGTATGAGTTTAGTATAGCTAAATCTAGAAATAAATATGTTCAGTAGAGAATTGTCAAAGTTTTATATTGTTTAAAGAACTGCATAGTGTATGCAGTAAAACTTCTTATAGTCAAATTAGCTAAAGCCACAGCCCATTCGGATATTGTCAAAATCTGGATAATTGTGCTCAACAAAGATCGTAGAGTTAAAAAAAGAAATATTCTTTTGTTCCTGAAGCAAATATAAAACATTCTTTTTTTCGCAAACTTTAACAATAAAGTTATTTGTCTCACCATATATTTAATCTTTATTTTATTTAAAATAAAGGAATGAAATTTTTATTTTATTAAACTCTGAAACAGAAAAGAAATTCCTTTTTATTCTTTTAAACGAAACTCGTAATTTATTTCCACTACATCATTAAAATCATGTTAACACAGTAGGCTATTTCTACTGACTGATATAAAATATAAAATTACCTGTGCACATTGTTAAATTTTTTGTGCTAATAGTTTGCTATAAAATTATGATTCTAATGAAAAATGTAAAATGTGTCGTCTATTTTGCAGTGCAAAATATTTTTGCTCATAAATTAATATATACATAATTCCATTTTACGAAAATTACAAACGTTTATAATGAAGAGAAACATTTACGAATCATTTAGCAGCCATAATTAGGTACTTGAGCTTAAATATTGAATCCTGAGAATTGGGTTCTCTGTTCCTGTTTTAAATTTACGGAATACCATTTTGAAATTATCTTCTCTTAGTTTATACTGGTGTTTACTCTTTATATGAGTGACTGTGGAAAACATAGCTATATATAAATGTATTGAAGAGAAGTTAAAATAACACAGTGCACTAAAAGTAAATATTATTGCAGAGGTTCTTGTTATGGACATAAATTCTGCGTAGATACCAAAATTCAATCATTAATAGTAGCCTGAGCATAATTCACAGATTTTTATAATTTTTAAATATTTCCATCGACTCTTTCTTTACTTCTCGATCTTCAATTAAAAAAACTAGCAACCTTTTAACAAACGCTCTCCACCTTAAAAAGGGTCGTGAACCAAGGCTTCATTTCTACTGACTTGCATCACGTAAATGTTGACTTAACGATAGATACTTTACAAGATTAGCTTGTATGTATCTTTAAAAATAATATTACAATCGGATCAAGTCTTTTTGCGTAATAAACAATTGACTAGAACAAGAAGTTAACGCTTCATCAATAGCCATATGTTTAGTTGCTGCATGCAAGTGATCTGATGTAATGATCTAAAGATAATTAAGAAATAATTACTTTTCCATGTTACTGAATACAGAACTGGGCTATTTATAAAGGTCATCTGAATACATTGAACTCCATTAGTATTATTATGATTATTACTCCATTATTTTTCGCATAATTATGCTCTTAAAGCAAGTAATTTCTTCACTTCCATATGATTCATATCATATATGTAAGATGACTCTTTTTTCTTTCTCTCAGATGACCGGATCAGATACTTGCTGTTCAAGTATTGGCCATCTATAGCTGAACCCATGCTTCATTGAGCCGTTGGTTTAACCAAAAACATTATCCAGGGCAAACCGGAAAGGGTAGACTGATACTACACCCTACGAGAGGACAAAGATAGCAAACGTTCATATCTTCTTCGGGATCACACTGAACAGGGCATGATTCTAGAATTTTTTAGCTATCGAATACATTGGCCTGTATTTAAGAAGACCTCGCTTATAAGATCATCATACAATTTTTAAGCTGTTCTGTAAGATAAATGGGATGCAGCAAACATCACGTGTAAGAGTATAAGAAAGGCAAATTATCTAAAACACTAGCACGCGGTAAATGAATACGTATTTTACAATGTGAAAATTTAGGCGTAACTAAAAAACAATGCAATAAAATCCCGTTTAAATGAGCTGCTCTTAATCAAAACGTAATATCCCGGCTAGAAAACGGTTTCGCTGTGCACCTTAAGTGAAAGTTTCCCATTCCATAAAAAACTTCTATGATTAAGCACTAGTAGTAAAGGGGTGGTAGACCCTCTGACCGTCCACTGGTGTGTTTTTCCACAATATTGGGGTGAAAGCCGTTAGCTAATTTCAGCAATACTTCAATCACCTGTGGTACTGCAGAGATGATGGCCTACCTTCTATCGGTACCTATGATTCAGCACTGATCCTGAAATTACTTCTGAAGAAAATTCTGAGGTTGGAAACACAAGTTTGATGAACATTCTTAATTTTCCTTTTACATACGTTGAATTTTTTAGGTGATCATGCATATAAGTGTTACAATATGCATGCATATAAGTGTGCTGATATTCGTCCTGCGCTCTTCCAAGTTCATTCGTAAGATGTTAATTTAGTAACTTAAATCATTGTCGCCCAGATGGTATAGTGGTTGGGCGAGCTTACTACGGTATCGAAGGGCCCGGGTTCGAATCCCGGAGAAGACATGGATGTTTGTAAATGTATAGTGTCGGTGCGGCACTTTAAATATGCGGCTAGTCCTCTCATGTGGATTGGTGGGAGAGGAGAGGGGTGGGAGACCCCTGGATTTTCCCCCGGGGTGCTCTCCCTCAAAATTGGGGGTGGAAAATAGAAGTCCAACCTCTCTTCGGAGTAGGCTCTGGCAATCATTCTTCCATGTAGTAATGGGCACAACAACAACAGCAAGGGAAATTATTGTAATAAAAAAAGCATTTAGTACTTTTTTATAATTATCGATCCATTCTTCTTTTATAAAATTTTTATTGAAATAAAAGGTTCAAAAAGAAATTCTGAAGTTTCATTTTATGAAAAATGTGTTAAAAATAATACCATTATTGAAGAAAGCGTGTTCTAAAATTATCCATTTTTATTGTTCGTAAAAATTAGCTTAAAGTAACAGAGGCTTTAGTGAAAGACTGCAATAGAACTGAAAATCTCAGCCTTTCTCCGTTAAAATTACTCAGGCTTTCATTCATACAGAGAATAAAATGTTACAGACACCTTCTAATAACGCACTGTATGCCCTATTTAGTGTGTTACTCAGCATGGATTCAAAAAACTGCTAGTGTTGTTCTCGAGAAATATTAGCCCATCCTAACTTAAATTATACTTTGCTGAGGTTAATAAAGCTTAAAGTGATCCCTTCCCATAGATGCTGAATAGAAATGAGATCAGAGGATTGAGCTGACCGTGAAATTCATTTGAACCGCAAATCATGTTCTTCAAAGCAGTTTGAGATCAACTGTAAAAGGTTATAAAGCATGTTAT
>KK113878.1:22396-118836 GCA_000611955.2 Stegodyphus mimosarum
TGCCATACACGACTGTGTCCGACTGCGAACAGCACAGAGGTGTGCCGGGGTTTTGACAGCTTTTCCAAGGAACCAATATATACTCCGAAAAAATATAACAGACTATAATTCTCTGACTACCAGGTTGAAGATTACTCATTACCAGATGTTCATCAATTTATAGTCTTTGTGCCATATATTTATATGATATATTACGTTAATTAACCAATTTTTATGATTTCCGAGCGATGTACCAAAACCTTTCATGGGTTTCAGACTAATCTCTTTATAAAATAAAGTTTTAACCATGCATTTTTAGCCCAAAGGGCTTTAGCCCAGAAAGGCTATTAATTTTTTTTTCATTTTCTACTTTTACTTTTTCTTTGGGGGAAAGGGGAGATACGAAATGAAATCCGCTATTCAAAGTGGGGAATTTTTCAGTTTGCTGCATTCATAAATTGAGGTCTCTCGTTCTTAAAACTGAGATGTTGAATTCTAAAAGTTTTCGAGTTAAGTAAAAGTGTGCCAGGCTTATTCTCGATATGCAGGTAAGTAAAGTTCTTTATATTATTGTACGTGTGAATAATTTGTAAATATAGCTGTATTATAAATAGAATTGAATAAAAATTATTAAAAATTTAAGGGTATTTTATTTTGTCTTATATGACTAACCATTGTATATCGCAGCCTGCTGCAGTCAGGTGAGTAAGGAATAATATCTAGTTATGACAAAATTTTGAGTTCTGCTCACAGCACTTTTATTGTAACTTCTCCTTTCCACAGTCCTAACCAAAATGCAAGTTATTTGTCTGCATATTTAAGTCGAGGATTTTGAATAGAGCTTTTGGCAGCCTTGCCTGCAGGTTACCTTGCTATTGTCATCTGTGTCAGAGATTATTCCGTCTTAAACCGTTTTGTCAGCCTTCATTAAAAAAGTGCCGTTAAAATATTGAGGCAACTTAAATAGACCATTTTGTGAAGTCTGCGAATACTTTACTTCGATTTGAATTTCAGCTTGCATTATTTGAAATACCTGCAAGTGGCAGAGGTCATTTGTACGCACAAGTAATGCTTTCTGTTTTCTTTAAAGAGTTAATAAAACGTTTATTTTAACTTTCTCAGGAATTTGTTACATTAATTCAGATTGGAGGGGTAACTTGCTTATCAGTCTAGCAGGGTCTGAAGGGCATTTATTCAAATTTCTGTACAACTAAAGCCCTACTTACTGATCCTGTCACCTGGATAATTGAGTAGGATATTAATTTTATTGGACTAAATACTTTTCTTTACTTTTTTAAGTACTTTCTTTTACTCAATTCTTTTCCAATTGTTAGAGGTCTCGTTTTATTGCTGCAATGCTCAGCAACAGTAAGTTTCTCTTTATCAGTGATAGTGCCAGCTATTTCGATATTTACCTATTGTTGAACCCATTTTGCTGTGAATTCTTTCATGGTGTGCGTTCGAATATGCTTTGTGATGCATTTGAATTAAACTGAGATCCAAAATGCTGTGTTGTTGCCCTTCTATTGCACCGGACCGTCGGGCCAGCCTACTTTTACCTCTTTCATTCATCAACATATTTCAGATCAAAATTCTACTTATTGCGCAAACTTTTTTGGTTCAACTACCATTCTCTAAACACGAAACATACTATTGCACGAGAAAAATCTAGAACATTAGCCATTCCAGAGATGTTAAACGAAGTTACATTCACGAGTGTGGCTCCTTCAAAGTTACTCAAAATGGTCAGTATGAAAATGGCCTTACTCATTTTCACTCATTTAATTTCAGTGATAAACCTATCTTATTTAAATAATTTTGGGGGGTTATATCTCTGTCAGACTGGTCCATGTTATAAAACGGTACTACTATTTTAACATGGAATACTATTTTTCTCCATTTTGACCACTCGTACACATACGTAAATACACACCCTTAGACAAAAAAAACGATGCATCGCGAAGATATAAAGCAAATTGGACACAAATTTATATGCATACAGGTTTCGACGGAAAATGCAAAATTTTACATTTTGGCTGCCAATGAATGAACGGTTGTCGCTACAGCGTATCTGATCTGCGCAACTGGCAGGATATTTAAGAGGAGAAATTACGATTCCAGGTCAAATTCTTCACGAATTTCATTTCATGTAGTCTGGTTGACAGTAATTATGCCTCACATGCAGGTGCGCAGATATCAGAATTTGAGAGAGGTCGTGTAGTTGGGCTCAGGAGTCGGTTGGCCTTATTGGCGAATAGCTCGGCATTTGAGCAGGAGCGATGCCACTATTAGACGATGTTGGCAGAAATAGGTGAACCATAGCCGCACACAGCGTCAAGAAAGAAGCGGTAGGCTTAGAGAAACGACAGAATGTGAAGACCGAGCAATCGTCAGAGTGGCACTCACAGCCCCAGATGCATCATTATCATCGATTGTACGTGCAACTAGTGCTTCAGTGATCGCAAGGACCATTCATACACGGCTCACAGAAAGGGGGCTGAGGTCACGGCGCCGTCCCTCTTTGAACTGAGCCCCGATGACTATCGAAGGCGAGTCTGAAGGCGCCCCTGACAGCGGTATGATACCAACCTGACTCTCTTCCGGCAGACATACCGACAACCAGGAGTAATGGTCTGATGTGCCATTTCATTTCATAGTAGGACACCTTTGGTTGTCATCCGTCGCAACCTCACAGCACAGCGGTACGTCTACGAAGTTCTAAGGCCAGTTTTGTTGCCCTTCATGTCACGCCACCATGGGCTTACATTTCAGCAAGATAATCGCAACAACACTGCACATGTTTCTACTGTTTGTATTAGTGCTTGCCGAGCATTACCTTGGCCAGCAAGGTCGTCGGATCTCTCTCCTATTGAGCACGTTTGAAGCATTATGGGCAGGGCCCTCCAACCAGCTCGGGATGTTGACGATCTAACGCGCTAATTGGACAGAATTTGATGCGATATCCCTCAGGAGGACATACGCAACCTCTATCAACCGATGCCAAGCTGAATAACCGCTTTCATAACAGCCAGAGGTGGACAAACGCGTTACTGACCTTTTCACTTTGTGAAGCTTTATCACTTCAATAAATCATCCAATTTTTCTCAAACTGTAATCATTGGTTTTCCTGTACATATACATCACTTCTACCGATTTTCGTCCCATTCGGATAACTCCTTCTTGGTGTGTCTTTTTTTTTGTCTAAGAGTGTATTATAATTAAATATATTAATGTAGTGTAATTATATGCCTTATTATTACTATTTAACAGTATTATAAACTTCCCACCGGGGGTCGACCGGACGTAATCCCAGCGTTCTGGCTAGGTCTGTACCTAGACAGTCTCGACTTCTAGGGAAGAGTAACAGCCTTCACAGTGACTATAGCATCATAGTTTATTCGGTGGTAGGTTTCGGTTATACGGTTAGGCTCGGCAAGGGCGTACTGGTACTGTCTTGTCTGCCCTTGGTTGTGGAGACGTTACGTGGTTTGATGTCGAAGATGTCCTTGGAGATTTGGCTCTCCTTGGTCAACACTGGGGAACGGTCGATGTAAAATTTTGTTTTTCATGCTTATTCGGTGGATACGTAGCCGTACACCACTGACTTGCGATCTAGGGAGGATTATGCCTCCTTGCATTGCCTCTCTGGGCTAGGGCGTCTAACTGTGTATGTGGGTCATTGAGCTACCTGGGTCTGGGTGTCCCTTCCTCTAGTTCACTGTGTAACATAAACTTCCCTCTGTTTACCTTCCAACATATTTCATAGCCTTTCATTCGACTAAACAAAAGTCAACTTCATTTCCTTATTTAGTTCCAAGCATTCCAGATTTGCTCTTCCAAGTCGATTCTATGTTAAGTACTTAAAAGCTGTTGCGATTGACAGAGATTTTTCACCTCGCATTATTGACCAAGCGGTTAAAAAACAGTTTTCAGCTCATCATAGGAGAAAACATTCGCTCGTTTTGAAATATTATAAGAATTCGTCTTTTTAATTTCAACGCCTAACTAGAAAATTGTTCATATTTTACAGGAGTTTAATATTTTTAACTACCAATAAAATTCCAGTTCCATGCTTAAAAATCATCTTCCACATACGAACTTGTAGAACACATACAGTATTCCTTACAACTGAGGCTTAATGTAGTACGCTGGCCAAAGTGAAACAGCTTTAAAATTTCCCACTGAGGAGGAAAGACATATATTAGGAAACAAAATGCTTGAATTCTCTATTATTTGAATTTGACTAATATTGCCGGTAAGAAAAACCACATTTTCCCTTTCTCTGCAGTCAAAATAATACTAAAACTTATCCCGTTGGCGAATTAGATTTCCTAGAGGAATTTGCCATTCATTAACAATATTTCGCTTCTAGTTAATGATCCCAATCCTCAGCTGTAACCCGTCCCTTCAAAGATAATAATTCATTGAAAGTTAATAATAATTCCTTGAAAGATAATAATTCATTGTTTTTCCTTTTTATCAATAGATGACGCCAGTGACTTAGTTCATTTTTTTAACTGGAACTGTCTCGAAATTTTTTGTCTGTCTTTATCGCATGATCACAAGCTTCCATTTTGGTCATTTTCACTCCTGCAGCTGAAGAGGATAGTTCGATGATTTAGCCGTCGAAATTAGTCCTGCAAATTCATGCAACGTACACTGATTTTTGTTCCTATAGTATCTTCAACAAATAGCATATTATTTATATTCGAGTATCACATCTTGAATTAAATTTCTGTTTTTGTATGGTTTTATTTAACGTCGTTTATCTATTTGCTTGAGTCAAATCTTAAAATTAATTTTTGATTCCATTCTACTGAACTGATTTCCTTAAAAGTTTCCATTGATAGCTGTATACGATGCTACAATATTCCAAAAGAATAAGTTTTTCAAAATTAGTTGTAGATTTTCTTTTCATTTAGTACTGAACTTTTCTCACATATCTTTGCGTAACGGTCAAAAACAATCCATCGACAAATTGCGAAATATAGTTCGATGGCATCAAATAAACTGAAAAATAATTTTCCAAATGGAAATTCTATGGAATTTATATTGTTGTTTACCTAATTTCCGTCGATTTTTACAAATCGTTCGAAATTTTTCAATTTTCATGTGATTAATAATGGTGGATTTTTAAATCAAAAACTTGACCATTCATCATTGGAAGCCATATGATTTTAATTAATAATGAGACCGGATTTCTAAACTATTCATAAATGAGTTGAATGTAACGTCGCGTTATTGGATTTCACAGAAGACCTTGAATAAATGATGACATTAAGTGTACTACATTGCTGTACTAGTTAGAAGGAATAATTTTCCTATTACATTCAGAGTTAGCCATTTTCCTTATTATTTATTTCCCCATATTCTTTAAATTAAAAAAAAATATGTAATGTAATTCTATAAAAATATTTAATGATTTTTAGTACCATGAATTAAATACATTTTTATTGATACTGTTCTGTTATCGGGACCAGGTTCAGAAATGTATGTATGTAGGAATGCGTTCATGTGCGCATGTATATATGCGCGTAGGTATGTATGTGTGTGTACACGCATATGTATGCACATACATGCATACAATATGCATACATACATACATTTCTGAATCCTTTTCTGATAACAGAAGAGTACCTTTTTATTTAAAACAATCAGATCAAAATGTGTAAAAAAGCCGAAAGAGTTCAGATTTTAACAATCGCCCTTAAAATTTAATATGGTTTATCAGCACAGATTACCGATAGCGGCGAACCAGGTGGTAAAGTGAAACGTTTTGTAGGATACTGAATGAATATGCATTTAAAATAACATGAGTATGCTTGAAAAAGCATGTAACATAATTCCTTAAGAATATTTAATGTATTTAATTAGATATATGATGAATTAAATGCATTTTTATTAAAATCAATCGGATTAAAAAGTAAAAAAATAATAAGAAGAACTCTATCTATTGCTTTTAAAATCCTGCTTCAAGAGTAACACACATTTTAGGCCAATAAAAATGGTGTAAAACATATAAAACCCTATCCAAATTGCACAATTTTAGTTACAATCACGAAAAAGCGCAAAACGATTCTTTCATCTATCATAACATTTAATAAAAATTTAATTTGGGATTTCTATAGACGAAATTAACATAATTTCAAAAACAATAGAGAGATATATTAGAGATGAGATATCTAAAAGTGATTACATTCAATTCATTTAAATTTCTCTTTCCAAACTTTTTTTTTAAAAACACATATATTATGAACTCTAAGAAATAATTTTTAGTCACCGATTTAATTATATTTTAATATGTACAATGTAGAGACATTAGGTTATTTCGAAGCAGGACAGAAGAAAAATGAACAATGCCCTCCCCCGGACTCGAACCACGAACCTCTCGAAAACGCGCCGAATGTGCTCACCACTATACTGCGAAGATATGCTAAGAATGCGGGAGAAATACCTTCTATACGCCCTCTTTTAAAGGCCAACCATTACACCACGAAAGCATGCTAAGAAGGCAGGAGAAATACCTTATAATACTGTTACGGATTTCGTATTTATTTAAAAATGTAATTAAAATTGTTTTATTTTCCCGTGCTACGCAGACGATTTTTGAAGAGAAAGCTACGTCGGAAAAGTAAAAATAAAATAGTTTGTGCATTTAATATTTAATAAACAAATATCTCGTAATTGCTGTTGCCATCCACAAAAATCGAGAAAATAGGTTTTACCAGAATATTCTTGTGAATAATTAAAAGGCTTATAAAAGGCGAATTAAAACACCTCAGCTCAGTTGCCGTTGTTTTAAGCGAACTGTTTGTTTTGTTAATGCTGTTATTGATTGTAGCAAATTTGTTGTGAAATTGAATCAGTTTCTCTGTTTTGAATAGAGTTCTGTTTAACGTTTGAGATATTGTGATATTGTACGAATATCTCTGAGGAAATATTTCAGCATTTTGTTTTATTTCTTGTGAAAAGAATAAATTTTATTAACTTTCTATCGACTTGTGCATTCAATCCATTACGAACCGTTCGCACGCAACAACACATATACTAATCTGAGCCACATGTTAAAATTAAGAAATATTGAAGAGTCCCATCTAACTTTATTTTTGTAACTTTGATTCTGAAAGCAGAAAAACAATTTGCAGATTAAAAAAAAAAAACATTTTGCTGAACTAAGAAAAGTTTTGATTTTAAAATCAATTCACTGTTAGCAAGTGCATACAATAATTTTTTTTTACTCCAAGTCTGTATTTAGGAAGATATATTCTTATGATATACGAATTCCAAACTTTTCTACGCTATAGTAATTTTGTTTTTCAAAAATTAAACTAGACACTATCTCATGGTTTTAAATGATTTTAGCCCAAAGGAGCGTTAGCCCAAAAGAGCTATTAGTCTCGAAACGGCATTTTGCGTTGAATCACTCTGAAAGTCTGAATCACTTTTCAAAAGGCTGCCACCAAATATTGTCGCCCTGTATTATATTTAAAGAAATTAAATGATGAAGAATCTTCGGGACTGTATCATATTTTTCGCATTGTGAAAAAACGATGATACCTAGCGCAATAAAATTTTGAATTACGTAATCCTCCACCCGAACATGGAACCCGGAATTTTTGAATTTCAGATTTGTTTTATTACTTATTTATTTCATATTTTGTATTGAGTTATTTAATTATTTCATATTTTTAAAACTTTAAAGAACTTTTGATTAGAAACCTCAACGATTTCAAAGCGAGCAATGGCAACATTGTATGAAAAAATCATTTTTATTTCAAGCGCGCGAGATTGTTTATCGGAAATTCTAAAGATATGCTGTTTTTAAGTATTTTATGATATTGCTGTTGTATTGAATTTTATGCGGTTTAAATGGGAATAACATGCTATTTAATAAATAAAGGTAACACAAAACGTGAAAACTCTCCCTTGGGCGTAGTATAAAATCTGAAAGCTTTCAGAATTTTTTTTCTGATTAAAATGGATAACTAATATAACAGGAATAAATAGATTTCAAAAGATGGCAATTTGATGTTTAAAATAAAGAAAAAAGTTTTTAAACTCATGTGAAGACTCACCTAACAATTTGAAAAATTGTAGCCGCGGATATGTCTTAATTCTTAATCAGTACGTACTCCCATGGAAAGGTTAAAAAAACCACTGATATTAGAGGAACTGCGTCATGAATTAAGCTATGAAAAATATTGAAACATAACTATCATATTAGCAAGATTCTACAAAACTAATAGCAATAAAATTTACTTTTTCAAGCACATACATTTTTATTTAACATCTAATGTATGAAAATGCATTCAGCTTTAAATCCTAAAGTTAATTTTAAAAACACAATTTGATTCAACTGATGTTCTTTTTTTTACTAGTGCAAGATGCAGTTGTAGTGATCTTTTATAAGATTTGAAGTATATATTCAGTATAACGTGTTACCAATATATATAGCTTTTCTAAAATGTGACTGATTCATGAAGAATTATGGAGAATATTTTCTTCAAACTCTATCTATATTTAAATAACACTAATGCTTAATGCGGTGCAAATCACATTTAACCAGTCAAAGAACCACCAGTTCGGCCGTACATGATATATACAGTCTTTTTTCCCTTTCATCTTATCCCCGCCCTTAATTTTTCGGTCAGATGTTCCTGCAAGTTGATTACTGTATAAAAATAGAATTATGTGCATTTTTTATTGTTATACTACGCATATAAGTCGTGTATGAAAGCTATTAAGCGAAACAACGACGTCTTATGCAAACACGAGATAATTATTATTATAATTATATTAATTATTATAAATATATTTGTAACATATATTCTAGCCAATATGTTATAAATAGGTCTATACCTTCAATGATAACTAGTTTATAGGAATCTTCATCAACGAGTTCTTTTGACAAGGTAATAGTAATGAAGGCTAATAGCCTGTCGCAGATATATACAAGGGCATGAACAAACAGATTAATTTGCGGTAAGTGGTGTTAATATTGCTTTAACGTGATCCACTTAATGCTAATTACCAACAATTAAGAATTCTAGTTCATACTGTGCTCTGCGCTCAGGTTAAATCCTATTTAAGCCGCGTCTGGGACGGACAGATATGCGGGACAAAATATTAACGGGAATTAATCAGTTGTCGGAAATTACTGACTTCCTTCCTTATTAGAGGCTTAGTTGCGGTCTCTTACATTGCCTTCTAGCAATCAGCAACGCCTGAAGGAATGCTTCTAATACCCATTGTTTCCCTTACTTCAACAAGCAATTAAGCTACAATGATTGCAAATTTTCCCTCCAGATATTTACGCATTGATGTTACAATGTTTAGCGTTAGTGCTGCCGTTAAGTCATTTAATAAGCATTTCAAAACGCAAAATCAAGGAGCTATATTAAATTTACATACGGTGCTCGAAATAAGCAGCTACAAACATTAGTTCTTTAAATATTGATTTTAGATATGTGTTCTCGATTACAGTAAAACTTTTCTTAACTGCATTTCTCTCAAAACCTGGTCGTTAATATTGCTGACAATAATTCTAAAGTAATCAACTCTAGTTTTTTAAGACTAATTTGCTTCGCTGATGTGTGCTTTGAAAATAAATGCGTACAACGAAAATAAATGAATTCAGTGAATTTTACTATAATCTCCCGACTTAACGAATTCGGAGTTATACAGTTCCTTAAAAAAGGTTATTTTACACATTTGTACTGATAATTAATTTACATTTGAAATTGACAGTAATTCACAAGATGTTGATAAATAAAGCATTACTCTGTCTATATATTAGGACTAGCTTTAAGGAGATAATATACATCAAAGCTTAATAATTTCTGCTACATGTTTCTAAAACTCCACACCTCTTTTCAAAAACTGCATGTAAGTTATAAGTGGGTTCACACACGATTCAGTTATACTAGATTTATATACCCTTTGCGATCACAGTTATAATTCCGTGGTACAGAAAAATGAAAGAACGAAATATGATATTCTTTATTTCTTCTTTTTTCCACATTTATAATTATGAATTGGGTCATCGAAGGAGTTTGTTAAATTTCAAATGAGTTTGTTAAATTTTATAAAGCAAAGGCATCGAAATAACTCCATTTTATGTAGCGTGTTTATTTAATACTCTTTTTATTGATATATATGACACCTACTTCCTGTATTGCATAATCTTCTTCTAAATAAGCTTCTTCGGATCTTAATCCTATTTAATTAAAATTGGGTAAAGAACAAAGTTAGACCCCCGACATATGCGAATCCGAAACACGCGCGTTTCGTCAGTCCAACCTATAACATAACTTCGGAGTATGAAAATTCTAAGCTACCCAAAACAAAAACGAATAAAATCTAATCAATTAAAAAACGAAAAGATGAAAAAGAAAAAAAATCAGAATAACCCAAAAAACTGTCCTTTTGCGATAGACACGTCGATAAACTAGAGGCATTGCACTAGTATACCGCAAGATAAAATTTGATTTCTGAAATCTAATTCGGTGAAATAAAATTGCATACGATCTCACTTTTGTACCACTTAATGTCTTCTCACATGCCACTGCTTGGAGCAAGATGTTTTAATAATCTGATCCTTTGCATGCCTTAACTACAGTCTTCCAATCTGCGTAACTTGCGGCTTTCTTTCTGGATGCTACAACTGCGATTTTTATCAATGTGCTTTCGTCCCGGTGGCGCAGTAGCTAGGCTTTGCGCAGCAGCACCGCCGGTCCGGGGCTCGATCCCCGGGCTGGGCAAAGTTAACTGAGCAAAGCCATTGCCTCCTAGATATTTAGGAAACACTGGCAAAGCCGTACTGTCACCTGTGTGGTGTTTAAGGTGTGTGCTGCCAACGAGAGGCGCAATCTTGCATTCCTTGCCATGATGAATTTCGTCGGCTTTTGCTGATGTTACTGTCAGACAAGTGAGATATACTTTCAGGTACTGCTGTAGAATATTTGCTTTTAATATTTATTTCTAATTGTTCCGTAATATTTGCTTTTAATATTTATTTCTAATTGTTCTGTAATATTTGCAAAAATAGAGAAATTCTTAACTTAAAAGTTTGATATCTGTCTTAGTGTTTGCTGCATTACAAACATAGAGAGATAAATACCTTTCGGGATAAAAAAACTTTTTTGAATGAAATGTTGAATGAAAAAATCAGGAAACATCGACCAAAAATCAATGGACAAGGCCACTTTCGCAAATGAATCTTAATTTAACGAAGCCACTAATTTTTGGTGTGCCTTCATGCTGAAAGAACCAAGAATTCGCTACCCGTTTTTTACATCCAAAAATGAACTAGTACTACAACCGAGGCTTGATGGTCTAGATGGGCATCATGTTCCGTTCATGCCTCTGACAGGAGCACCGGAGTTCCATTCGTTAGGTTTTACGTTTAATAATCTAATATCTTAATTTTTTTCTTTACTTTCGCTTCTGCTGCCGTCGGCTCCCACCAGAATGCAAATTAGTTAACGTAGTGTCTAAACTGAGTACTTGAAGTTGAGAGACAGCTTTGGCTACAACCGCTCATCTTCTCCAAAACAGTTTTTTTCAGATCTTAGAGTTACCTGAATCGGCTCCGGGCTTTGGCTGGACATGTTAGCTCGTATGATTAGACAGCCTGACCCAAAGCTTGCAAAAGAATTTTGCCTTCTGAATTGCATACTTTAAAATTACTTAAATTTTACTTTGGCTCTTACGTTTTATTAAATTCCGCGTGATGACTTATTTTGTATTAGACGAATTATGTAGTTTATTAAGTTTTTATAAAACGTTTTTATTTAAAATCTTCTTCTGAGCCCGTCGTTTTTCTCTGGAAATCTAAGATGAGGCGATAAGTAGCTTGTTGTCTAGGCGGAGTCAGAAGTTACTTTCGAAGAACGCAGGTTTCGTATATCTTGGCCCTCAGTTCATTTTTGTGGACGACAGCACTTATCCACTCAGAGCTAATGCGTTGAGTGATCTTATGGAAAGACAGAATATTAACCGGATAAGAGACTAACCAAATCTTCAAATTTAAACCCTTTAAGGATAATTTTAATTCTTCTCTTCCCCTTCAAAATCCACCATGTCCTAAAAGTTGCAGGAATTGGACGGACTGCTGCAGAATTCTAAAGTGTACTATTTCCAGTAGGAAGATTCTTTTCATTTTGAACACCATTGTATTGCTGTTCTTAAATTGGCATATTTCCAAAAAGTTCAGTTTAAACTTATGTTATAAAAAATCAGAAAATTAAAATGGAAGAATTATTGAAGTAAACAGGATTTTTCACGAAAATCGAACACAGAACTCCTGAATAATCAATTTTAGGTTTTAATAGTTTCACATAGAGCATATAAAAGTGCTCTCTTTTATTTCTTAAATTATTTTCATCACCAGTACCTATAGGCGCCTATAAAAAATCCAGATAAGCTCTAGTTATCTAATCCATGAACTGCTGGTGAATTTGCCTCCACTGTTTTAGTTTGCGCTCCCATCAGATGTAGAAAATTAGCTATCTGAGAGGATGTTATTCTTGAAAATAAATTCTTCCTTGGGCTGGTTTCAAATAACTAGTTCAATGTGGCAATAATCTTCAAACAACAATTTGAATGTGCTAATTGCTAATGATTGCACGCAAACCTATAAGGTATTTCTCCCGCCTTCTTAGCGTGCCTTTGTGGTGGCAAACTCGGCGCGTATTTGAGAGGTTCGAGTCCCGGCGAAGGCACTGCTCATGTTTCACATCTCGAGCATAAAAAAACCTAATGACTCTACAAACCAACATGAAAGAAATGCCCTTTATTGTTAGCAAGATCTTTCCAATGTTACATGTGTGTTTATACGTTTAATATTGAGTCTTTTCCTTAGAGAAAGTAGATTGTAGTTTACAAAGATAATTATAATTCCTTGTCTTCATGGTCCAGGAAATCACCTGAATCCTAGTCTGAAATACAAGCAAGAAAAGACATAGAGGACATGTCTAATAATCTGAATACTGTATTTTATGTTTTCATATCAAGATGAAGTACTTGTATTCAAAATAAAATACACGTATTTTTGCTAGAGTAAGATGATGAAGATTTATAAAGGGAAATTGTGGCTACTTGGATTTTAAGTCTGGGCTTTACAAATCTAGGCATTTTTAAGACCTGTTTTTACTCCAGAACAAAGGTTGCAAGATACAAGAAAAAATTTAAGATTTAAATTTAATGAACACTTAAAACTCATGCGTAACTTGTAATTAATGCAATTCTATTATTATTGTATTTCAGAACAGTATTAAGTATAGAACTTTGATTTCCACTTCCTAAGAAAGATTTAAATTTTTTAGCGGCGTCTTGAATAAAGCAGTTTATTTATGTAACAACTTTTGTCACATTTTAAATCAAATTTATTATACTTGGTACACATCCAGTTAATTAAACTGAGCTATTATATTATATATATGTGTAAATACATATCAGTTTTTTATACTCATGAAATAATATAACGGTATCATTTGCATCAATGTTTGCTCATGTCTAGGGCATATTTTTCTGTATTGTGCAGAATGTTTCATTTATTGGGTTATTCATTTATTAACGTTTTAATTTTAGTACCAGAAGTGCTACTAATCTTGATTCTCACTTTTTTGTCCGAATCACTTTTTAAATAAAAGGATATTATCACCGAATTTCATGTATCATTTTTAAAGAAATAATACAGCGAATATAAAAAATTGCACAGCAACATAAATAAAAGGATGTTACCACCAATGTTATGACCATATATCATTTTTAAAGAAAAATATAGTGAATATAATAATTTGCATGACAACACTTAACACTCCTTTAAAATTCTAAATATATACTGTTTTTAAATTTTTTGTTATTTTCCTGTGGAATTTTATGTGGCGTTAGAGCAAAGAAAGTGGTGTTCAATAATCAGTTTAAAAGATAAAACAACATTTTTTTGCAGGACTGAGTTCCACAGCAGATTGATAAACTGCGATTTCAGAGAGATCATTAAAAAACTTAACAAACTCTCTGGTGCGACATTAAAATCTGAATCCTTTCAAATTTATTGTTTTTAATATCTATTTATTTATTATTATCTCCTTTGAAGCCAATATATTACTGAGTTCTAATCTACGTTATTTATTTAAAAATTACTTTTAAATAAGCTGTGGTGCATCTCAACTTATGCGTTGCGTAAGATTAATATGCTCAAAATTCCTTTTCAGTAATCGTAACTTCTTTATCATAAATGTTGCTTGAAGAAACATAAGGCTTTCTCAATTCAATATTTGAATCGAAATAACAAATCTGATGCAACAATTCCATGCTTGTACATGAAAGTCAGAAAACACGAAGCTTAACTAAATTTGTTCACTAATGTAAACGTATTTAAATACGATCACACACAAAAATGTTATACAATTCGTTTCTATATACAAAGACATTACAATCTCAGTGTAACTTTGTCCGTTTCGAGTAGCTTTTGTTCAACGTTACTTAAATTTTAAAACCCTGTCCGATGAAAATTCTTTAGCATTGTTATGCACTTAAAATCTTCAAACTTCCGCACAAGACGGAAATGCATTTTGTTATCTAGAGTCGCTTGTTTTTCTTTTCCGTTGCATTAAATCCTTAATAATGTGATCGCGTAATCCCACTAAAGAAAGAAAAATATGCCTTGAGATTACTTTGAGCAATGGAATTAATCTCGAGCATCACCATAAGAATTTCAATTAGATTTAAATACATTTAACATTCTTTTATTTTCAGTTTGACATAGATATTTAACATTGCACCTTTTCACTTCACAGCTAAAAGCCACAAAAGATAGTCTTAATCCAAAATGACTCACTAAATATCTCTTGTAATACACAGAGCACGTTCATGCACTTGCTATGAATCAGCAGAACATAGATAAATAATATAGTAGAATGAAATTGAAGGAAATTAATCTACATTAGTGTCCGAAAAAAGGATAATCAAGAAATTTTGGAAATTTAATACTGTCAAGCCTCGATTTATTGATTAGTTGATTTATTTACTCAGAAAATTATTGTTTTTTACAATATAATAACGTGTCACACATCATTTAACATAAATTATTTATCATAAATTATATGCATACATCTCTGAAACGCCTATATACATCAAAACGATAATTAGTTTCATGTCACATACAATTCAGACAAGCAAACGTTATTGTCCTGCTCTAACAATTCGCTCAAATTTCTTATAATATGGTTGGTAAGTGTAATAAAAACACAGTATAATTTTGATACTCCTATAAGGAACTACAGTAAATGATATGGTGGGTCGCATGCGGCCTGTAGATCCCCCAGCAGTTAGTAGGGATTCATCTACAAGAATTGCCACTGCAGCCAAAAATGTTGGAAATCATTCTCTTTATGTTCTTAAAATACGTCGTCAATTACGCTCTCAACAGTATGTTAACAGCACACTCCCTTTCAGGAAATTACCCACTAATAAAGAGCTTGTTTGTAGAGTCTGCATACCCTTTCAATAAAGAAAACGATTACATCAATGTATTGTATGAAAATATCCATGAAATGTTCTAGAGATCAGTTCATATGTAAGATGAACGTCAGAGCACACGAATAAGCACATGATAATCATCCTAGAGCTGCATTTGTTTTCAAAAGAGCAGAAATGTTTTGAAAGCGTTTTTAGCGTTATGATTGGAAAAATTCACTAACAGTAAAATACACATTTTTACAGGAGGTCGTGTAAAGAAAATTCTAACTAATTAAACATTTAATATTTTCGATTAGTTAAAAATATGAAGTTTCCATTTTAAAATTATGCATAAAGCTGCTTTACATTGTCGTAAGTTTTGAATAGATTTCAGACATGAGTCTCTTTTTCAGAGACAAAAACAAAATTATTGCTAAAAAAAGCACCAAATTTTTATGCAAAATTTTCTTTGTTCTTGAACAAAAGAGATTTATTTCTCATCCTGAATTCGATATAAGGTGATTCGGAGTTTATAATAGTCTAAGTTGCTTTTCGCCTAATTTTAAATTTTACATTAGTGTTTTCCTCTTCCAAAAAGTTCAGTATTATAATAGGCAAATTTCTCAGGGATATGCCAAATAAATACTGTCCAAGAGTAATTTAAAATTTTAAAATGAATCCCCGATGTATATATCAAGCAGAAACTTTAACCACCAAAAATAACACCCCAATATTTTATTTAACTTATTTCTGAATTTGCTTTTGGAAAGCTAAAATTGCGTCGATAACAGGTAAAAAAAGATGTTACAGATTCTTCCTCGAATTTATTTCTACAAAAATGATATTTTTTGTTTCCAACGCATTGAAATGCGACAAATGTTTCTCCTATTAAAATTTTACTGTAACTATAAAGAATTTCGATTGTATTTTTCCAGAAACACTTCACCTACAGTGTTGAATGTGCTGTCGTAAAATTTTCGTCTTATACTGAGAAGCATTGCAATCGGAAGCGCGTGTCTAGAAGCATTACTTAAAGGAATAATGAGTGGCACTTTTTTTTTCAAAGATTCCCACATAGTCTTTTCTAGCAACTACGCTTACTAAAATAAAGAAAAGATTCATAAAAATACAAAAAAAAACTTAAAGCTTTCAGATTTAACATTACGCCCAAAAGAGCGTTTTTCTTAAAGGGATATAGTTATTTAAAGTCATTCGACGCAAAACACCGTTAGACATTGGGACCTCTTTGCGTTGCCACCTTTCCAACATAATACCAGTAAGAAATGTAAAGAATCCTGAAGAATAAAATATCCATGCTTGAAGATGCATGCGATGTTAATGTTAATGGAGAACTTTGAAATCGTCGAGTTTGATATAATGTAGGACTCTATTATTTGGTGGCAACAATTTGAAACGTGATTCAGACTTTTATAAGGAACCAACACAAAATGCCAAAACGAAATTAATAGTCTTTCTGGGTTAATAGTAAATAAATATAATCGAAACTTTTTTCTGCTTAGGAAAGCGCCGGTACTTGTAGTATAGATTTTCCACTTCTTTCGGAGTCACTTGAGAGTAATAATTTCAAACGATAAGTTAAAACGTTAGTATCTGATGACTGCGATTTATGCCACAGTTAAATTTTATTACAAAATGATGTGTTGAACATCATGTGTACAGAAATACTATATGGAAATAATATGAAGTCATTAAAACTGTTTATTGAGCCACACTAAAACAATGTTGATTGGAATGTCAATGTATAATGCAATATTAATGTCATCTAATCTACAAAACGAATAAACTTTATATATAAATTTACCTGTTTCGAAAGGAGTGTAATGCTCGATTCTGAGCAACGAGTTCGTGGGCAAGTAAATGCAGTTTCAGTCGTGACTTTCGTGAATCAGCTCCCATTTTTTCTTCCTCATGACTTTGTGTTAAAGAAATGGAATAGCACTTAATTGTAACCTAAACCTGCCTACTTAAAATGCAATTCTGTATCATTATTTTTAAACTCCCATATTATGCAGCTAACGAAAACTAATAGTAACGAAATTTAAATGCTTTGTCGACAATAAATGGTAGATTTTTCCCTAAATGGTACATAAGTTAAAAATAAATAAATTTGGAGTTTAAATATAAAATGAGTTATAACCCTGGATGAAGATATGCTTGTACGTTGCGTGAGTCAGTAAAATTAAAATCTTGCAGTACAGCTCATTTGGAATCAGTTTGCATAATTCACAAATTCTATTTCACGCAAAATAAAAAAATACTTCCACTTCAAATTAAGAGACATAATTTACCTTCAGAAAGAAAATTAATAAGAAGAGAAAAAAAGAGCACGAATGAAGAGCGCCATATGATTGTTCTCCTTTCTTAACTGAAATGACTGAAAGGTAAGTGCAGTAAATAAAAGTGGAATATTTCATTTGCAATGAAAAGCAACCGTTAGGTGAATCATATTTTAATTGATTATGATTGAAAAAAGAGCAAAAGAGAAAGAAAAAGATTTTGGAAAAAAAAATATTTTTATTGGCATATTTTTAATTTTTGTTTGTTTTGAAGCCGGTCTTATACGTGCTTTAAAAATAAAGAAAACAGAAGAAAGAAAAATTTAACACCCCATCTCCCTGAGTGGCCATATGTTGACCCGAAATCACTGAAACACCACTAAAAGTAAATTGGACAACACAAAAGCTAACCGCGTAACCAGAAAAAGCAAAAGAGTAACAACAACCATCTGATGAAATAATGGTAGCAATTGCCCCTTTCACTCAGTAAAAACTAATCCTCTTTTTACAAGGAATGCGCTGCTAGGTCAAAACATTTTACACGCTCGTTTGAACACGAGCGATGAACGTAACCCACGGTTTAATGACTAAATGGATTTAGGTGGGTATCTTAAGACATGAAAGCTCTTCTTTACTTTCAGCAGTGGCAAGAAGAAACTGAAAATGTATTACCAATACTGGTGCTCAAAATAATATAATCCTAGAACATTTCTCCATTTTTATCATGTTTTCGATATTTTTTTTTCTTTTCTTAGTCTGTGTATATAATACTTTAAAAATATCAGCACGGAAATTTTTATGAAGTATTCAATAGTTATAAATGGTACCTTATTTAATTAAATCAGTATTTCTGTATTACTTTTAAAGACTCTTTCTTTATGGATTTAAACGTCTTGATACCATTCCGCCCAGTACGAAAGTCATTTCACTATAAGCAAATTCGTTCCGCCTTCACCTATGACTTAGAAATTAATTTTGCAAAATAGCAAATGGCAAATAAAAGTTGTCAGAATTATATTTTTAGAAATTCTTGCCCTTAATTCACAGTTTTTCGATGAAATCACTTTTTTGAATACTTTTAATTTCAGAGTCAAAAGCATCTAAAGCACAATGTTTCCATTGTTTTAGACCAGTGGTATTCCGTTTATGGGTCGCGATCCCAAATAGAGTCCGAAAAAAATCATCAAGCATTTTGATATTTAGTTAAAATATCTGATTCAAGATATCATAATTATGACTTATTTAAGAGTAAAACTTCACAAGACGAAGAAAATGATGAACATATATATTCCATCCATCAAAAGGAAATCTTCCTTTCCCAAGCAGAAGCAAAGAAAATGACCCTGAATCAATATAAAGTTTCGCCTCCGTGCGCTCCTCCTTTTTTGCGGGCTACGTTAAAAAAATGAATGAGATAATAAAAATAAGAATAAATAAGTTTTAATAAAAATTAGAGTTCCTTGGCTACATTTCATTAAAAACGCTGGCCATTGGGATCAGCTGAAGGTTCGAACTCAAGATTATCTGGGATCCAGGATCATAGGTCGTAAAGAAAGTATCATTAGTTCACTATTTTCGGTTTTTGTTTGCGCCTTTGATACAGCTTGGATATAATTATTTAACTGTTATTTATTTTGTTATAAATAAATAATTCAAAAATTAATAACAAATAAATTTCCTTTCATTAATTCAATATTTCTTCCCACAAGGAAAGAAGCTTCTCCAAAATCTCAAAAATTGTCTTTTTTAATGTTCATCATTTTGTTTAAATTATTGTTTTGTGTTTACAAATTTTACATCTCGATAAAATAGAAACTTTTATTACATCAGAGAAGTACTTGTTACAAGCTTCGTGCGCTGATTTTCCTATAAAAAAATGCATTACTACGTTTTCAGTAATCCAGTTTCTTTTTCTTTTTGTTGTTGTCAAATAAATCTCTTGTTGTATTGATTTACAATGGAGCTATATCATAGCAAAATTTTGTTCTGGACATTTGACTTTCCAGTTTTGAACAGTTCATTTTAAATGTAAGATTTTACAGTCTATATCTTCAACTTCTTTGGGACTATTTCGTAATTTAGTTCGCCTATTGTAACTGCTTATATTGTTTCAGGTATTTAATTCTGCGCACAATTTCTGCAAAAAGGAAATCTCCATAGCAGATCAAATTCATCAATTTCTTTTTAGTCTTATGATTCTTATATTTTGCAAATAACTTTTTTTTAATTTTTGGAAGTTTAATGGTAAATTCTTCGAAGTGTTAGATTGTAATCTAAAATTTTCAGAATTTAATCTTTCTTAATGTGAAACTGAAATTCAAGTGCAATTGACAATACAAAGCACTTCAGAAAGACCACAAAGGAACGTGATTTGCAAATTTTTGCTTACATCATAAGTTTATTGCGTGAAATATAAATATACCGACAGGAAAAATTTTAAAAAATAGCAAAAACAATTCTTGTAGTTTAAATGACTTTACAGCTAAGAAGATGAAACGTAAGTAAAATCTTGATTTAGTAATGTCTGATATAGCTTCAAAATGCAGTACTGCTTATTTTTGCAAAACAAAAATTTAAATAAGAAAATAGGAAGTGGGATATAAATTGGGGTAACAAAGAAATTGGTGTTGCAATGTTTTAGAGAACCATAGAAAAGTTTAATAAGGTTTGTGGTCACCTCTGACAGAAAGGCAAATTTTCCAGTAATTTTCCTTGCTGTATACTAGACTGTCTAGAAGTTTTTGCAATTGTAATAAATTGTATTCAAGATGAACAGCACCTTGAAACTCCTGCAGAGTGTTAGATGGGAGCAGCAGGGATGTAAGCCGGCATCTTAGCGAGCTCAATACAAGCTCTGTCGAATTGAAATCCGGAAAATATATGGGCCATTCCACCCGCTGGATTCCTTCGGAGTCAAGATAATCGTTTACTAGTTCAACGCGATGAGGACAAGTATTATGGCCTATTAGGAAGAAGTTTTTCTCACTTGCACTCCTAAGCAACTTTGTATAAGAATCAAGAGCCTCGTCTCTATATATTTCAGCAATCATTATTGCACTAATAAAAATGTATAAGTTAGTGTAGCCTTTCAGACATTAGCCTTTCAGAATGATGCCCGCTCGTACCATGATTCTACCTCTTGCGGACTAATATGTTTCATGGATGTTTCTAGGCTTATTGCGTGTGTTTTGCTCCTTCCAGTTTGTAACACATTTGGAATCATTCCCGAGACAAAAAAGAGACTTGTCAGTAAAATGAACTTCAGTCCGTGGTACTCCAATCACGATGATTTCTGCACCACTGCAAACGAGCGCATTTCACAGCTCGATTTATTGTGACAAAAACCATGGATTTCCTTGGATACAGCCTTCTTTTAATGCGGCCTGTCACTCACGGTATATCGGTAAAATTGATTCTGCAGCTATAACGAACTCCCTTGCAATCTGAGCTGATGTCAGTTGCCTGTTTTTTCGCAGTCATTGCCAAGTATCAGTCTTGAATATCTGTTATAACCTGTTGCCGACGTTGACCTAGTTGTCAGCATACATCACTATTATCTTTTTCTAGATTCTTGATGTGATGCTTATTTCTTGACGGTATGTTCAGTTCTTTACAGGCCTGTGTCAGAGTGTGTCCTTCTTCGATTCCAACAATCGCACCCCATTTCTCGTAAACCATCAAATGCCTTCTTAATAACGTGTTCCACATTTTTACCGCAAACTTTTATTCAACTACTCTTACAATCCCTGAATTTAGAATTAAGCACCTCCTTGCAGTCCCTTCACATGTGCCAAAATTTGCACATTTTTGTTTAACGAAGGTCACTGTCATTGGAGTACATGATAACATTTACTTTGTACTACCAACTAAGCAACTTTCGCTAGGCTTACATAATACAATTAACATAAACCACAATTTTAGGGTTGTTAGTGTAAATATTTCTTGCCACTGTAATAGGTAGAATAATTTTCTGTCTACTAAATGTGGATCACGAACGATAATCAAGAAGTTCGTAGAATGTGATGCAAAAAATAAATACTAGATAAATAAAATATTTTTATCACTTCAAATGAGAAAGCATTTTCTCCAGAGTTTTTCTTTCCTGAAAAATATATTTGTTCTTTCTATAAAAGGTAATTACCGAATGCATTCATGATGTTAAGTAGCATTTGGATCCATGCAGCCTCCCAGATCATAAATTAATTTCTAAAAAACAGTAAACATAATCTGTAACTTAAGGTGAGGGTATTTTAATGTATTTTTACTATTTCAAATTGCTGAAAATTCAGGAATGATGATCCAACAATTCATAAATTAGTCACTGGTTATGATGACGGACAAACTGTATTTCACGATGTATTTGGGTCGTGAAGGTTAAACAGGAAAAATTCAAATACAGTTAAGTATCGAGAATGAGGCAAAACCCGGAGTTCTTCAGCAGTTGTACCACTTGTTTCCCTTACAGAAATGTAAGACAGTCCCAAAAATCTTCCTTTAACAAGTTTTCCATTCTTGGTTATTCTTAAATTTTTCTCACAGCTTTCTCATTAGCCGTTCAGAATATTCCTCTGAGATTATTTTTGCACGTTAAAGGTAATTAATAATCAACTGCCCTTTGGCAACCCATATAAAGCACTAGTCAAAACTGTAGCTGCAGGAAATGCTGTCACAAAAAACTTATTACGCACAGGAGAAGACATGTTTCAAGTCATACGCTTCATTTTACTTCAAGGATTGAAGTGATATAGCCATGTTTCATCCATCCCATGTTTGATTCCACTGAAACATTATCAAAGTTGACTTACAAAGATATCCTAGGTAAATAGTGACTTACAAAGATATCCTAGGTAAATAAGTTCTAGGTAGGATGAAGCATTTGATCATAAAAAAATAAAAATATTACATTAAAAGTATCAAATTTCTCATTATGTGTTATATACAACTTTTTAGTATGTGTAAGCTATTTAACATGTGAAATCATTGAAATATGCTTAACTTCAACTTAACAACCTCTCAGCAAGAAAGTTTTTCATGTCTTTTTCGCGGTGAGTACTAGCTGAATCCCAAACTAGTAAACCTCTATTCTGACCCCTCAACAATGGTGGCAGCATAAAATCAACCCACTTTCTTATAACTGCTTGGATGCACCAGGTTTTTTCACTTTCAATGACGTAAATTCCTGAAACACGTTGAATCTGGTCTTTTTTACCTTTAGTGATTAAAAATGGCGATACTTTCTTGCCATCTAGACGAATCGCCAAAATACAGGTAACACGTGCACTATCGTAACCGGTACAAAGAACGTAAATTGACGAAGAAACCTTGCAGTGAACTGTCGTTTGAGCTCCTTGGCCTAGGAATACCGAGGTCTCATCCATAGCAATCATGTTGGAGAGTTGGTATTTCGAAAAATCGATGTCATCAACTAAACGTTTAAACGCAAGTGCACGCTTAACAACTTCATTGTCTTCCAGCTTAAACAATGTTATTGATCTCCTTAGAGACAGTATATATCATTTAAGGAAGTTGTCCAAACAGTATGACGATGTTTTATATTCTTCTGTGGATATATCAAATTCAGTTGCTGTTTCAAGGGCAATTTCAATATCACACAACAATTCAATATCAATCAGTTTCAATCTGCGCACAACCAAAACCATTGCTCTCCTGCCTGCAATCCATTCCCAGATGCAATCTTCCAACTCAGAAAATAACGTCTGCCGACCTGATCCAACTCTGCGTTTTTTCATTTCCTTGGTCCACCAGTTGACACAGGTAATCGTAGTCTTCACGCCATTTACGAACCATACGGAGATCCAGCATCTTCTCTTTACAGAATGCTACAAGATTTACACCCCTGGAGTCTTCCACGATTCCCTTTTTGTACTCGACGGAATAGCTCTTTCGTTTTGTACTCATTTTAACTGAGGTTAAAAATTATTCACTTCATTTTTAAATAAAATTACGTATGAGGAAATAATCAGAGTTACAAGACTGAAATGAATGAACGTTGTATACCTGCACTGTCGCTCAATGTAGACTGCTGCCTTATGTTGTATTTTTAAGATAAATTCCAAGAATGAATTTGAAACGAACTGTAGGGGTGGGTAAACAATTAATTTCTCGGAATATATTGTTTCAAACATTTCTCTAAAATACGAGTATTAGGAAACTAAACATATTATTACTTAATAAATCAACAGCATTTTTTAACGAATTCTTTTTGTCACATTATTTTAACTAGGGATTATTTTCGGGGAATGTCTTATTTTACAAAAAGTTCCAAAAATCACCATAGGGCTTATTTTCGGAGGATGTCTTATTTTCAGAAAAAGACGGTACTATAATTTCACTGGCTCTGTGACAGAAGATATTTTACTCAAATTCAGTTCACGAAAACTACTTAGTAGCATTTAAAGAATATAAAACCGTTATTCTTCAAATAACGTATTTATTTCTATTGCATAGAATGCAGCACATTCTTCTCCTCTAAGTGGAAATAGGAAATCTAACGGTGTCAAAAGAGTTTAATATTTAAATATAACGATAAAGGGCAGTTTAATTATTCCAAATGTTACAATGACAATCCAATGTTACAAATTTTTCCCTTCTTGAAGAAAAGGGATTTATGTTAGTCACCCTTGAAATCAATAGAATCAATATATAATCTACGTCAATCTAAGGTGTTTTATTCTTAGTTTTTATAGATAAAGGCAGAGCTGAATTAAAAACAAAAAGTAAATTTCAACCAGTTTTCAACTTAAGGCCTACAAAAACTTAAATTTCGAAACACGATTGCCCACTGTTTAAAATAACTTGGATCTGTAAATAAATGTACTGTAATAAAGGTATTAAACGTATGACAATATTTACATTTGATTACGATTGTTGTAAGCATTATTTCTACCTTTCACTGTCTAAAATATTTACTGCATTTCATTCGAGAAATACCATAAAATGGCTTCGTCCCGATTAATTCGGAATGGGTTTCTACTTCAAATATTTCTGAAATATCTTGTGATGAATATTATGAAAAAAATAGGTAATTTGAGGTTAATGTACCCAAAATAAAAAAAATCATGTATCTGCAGCTGGTTACTGTTAAAATTCCACATTCTCATGTAAAGAACAAAGAAATTTAATAAAGAACAATTTTTCATTCTCCTTATATTTTTAACATATATAAGCATAACCTTCAGCTGTTAAGCTAATCTCAAATCAAAAAGTAAGGTAGGCATTTTCTTTAGCTATGCAAATTTTCGCGGTCTAGTCTTAATAACAGACACTCCATCTCTGAATAAGAGGAAGTAAACAAGTGACTAATATTTATGTTTATGTACAAGATGGTTTTTAGGTGTTGGGTAATAATGGCGTAACAAAGAGGTGTTATTGGGGACAGGAGGTCTGTTCGGAAAGGTAAAGAAAGAATACTAGAATTGTTGTTAATCTAGAACCTGATAAATAACAGAAACAAATAAAGAGCAATTCATTTATTCAAAAGTATGTCAGAAGGCTGAAGTAATGTTCAGAAATTAAGGTTTACGGTGAATATTGCATAAGGTAATTCTAACGGACGTCGTGAATTAGAAAAGGTGTGCTAATTGAGAGTTTCAGAAAATGGACATTGTGTGGTGGAAGGCATTATCATATAATGAATAAGGGAAATAAAATAAACTGCTCAGCAAACTAGGGAAAAAAAGAAATTTTTTTAATCATTTCTTCTTTTTTTTATCTTCACATCGGCTTGAAGTAATGTTTTTGCAGGGCAGTATTAGCTGAGCGGCATTATTTCCTGTTAAAGTATAAATTTATGTACTATCATTAAAAACATTCATTTATTGTCATAATATCATAGATATTTAAGCAGTGATTGGTTAGTATTTCGAAATCGTTTTATTTGAAATATAGAAACATAACTGTCATTACACCAGCATCAAACCCTTGTATTGTTTTATGATTTTCTGTTGTTAATAAAGCAAGTATTCTTCAAAAAAATATTTAAATATTTTGATAATTAAAAAAGCATGGGGAAAAACAGTATAGGGTATAAGGTATTTTCTCTCTTCTTTCTACTTGCCTTCGTGGTGTAACTAGAAGCATACTCGAAGCGTATTCTAGAGGTCCCAGGGTTCGAATCCCGGCGAGGTCACTGCACGTTTTTCACCTCTCTAGCTTCAAAAAACCTAATTACTCTATAAGGGAAACGAACTAGAACTGCAACTAATTAAATGCTTGCTTTCTATTCGATAAGAAGTCTTCTCAGTTATTGGTATAAAATTCGAGATAGCACTTCTAGATTAATCAAAGACTTATTTCCAGTTCACGTTGTGTGTCTGTAATAAACAATACAGTATTACTTTTGTAGCTTTAATTTTCCCAACTTTTCATTCATTTGTTAAATATAACTGTTTAATACAGGTACACCATCATAGAGGTTTTACTCAGAAACAGAACAATAATCGAGAAACCGTTCACAGACGAAGTAATTTTATTTAATAAATTAATTACTTATTTTTGAGATTTAATTCTCAACTCTTATATTTTCAGTCAATATCTTCATAAGTTTTAAGAAATTTCGTTATACTATAACAAATTTTATATAATATCGTAGTTCTGGAAACGGATAGTTTCCACAGCTGATACTACTTTTCTGTCTTACCTTTTCCAAAAGACATCTTTCTGGTACATTTCAAACACATAAACTACATAAATTGAATAATGTAGTTGCTGAAAAAAGCCACTGACGTTTTAACCAGAATTCACTAATAAATGGAAAGACGATATACCAAAGCGTGCTACTCCAATTATTGAAAACAGAATTAACAGTTTTCTGCATCTTAAACACAAAATATTGAAACTTGCACTCCATCACATAATTTGCACATAAACGTAGCTGATCATATTTAGGAATCTCACACTCTATACTAAATAATGTATACTATAACTATACACTGTATAAGCCAGATACATTTCAAAAATAGCGTTTGGAAATTAAAACGAGGTGAAAAAGTACCATTTAAGTTCGATTCATGGTCAACAGTAGTAGCTGAAAAGTTACTAGAAAGATAAGCTAGACCAGGGGTTTCCAAAAGGTCGGTACTTACCCCTTGAGTGTCTATGAAATTTTAAAGGCGGTCGAAGATGATCAAATTGTCGACAGCAGAATTGCACCCCGATTGATCATCATAATTAAGATCCTATTAATTACAGAAAATTTGTCACTGTTTGTTTAATGATATAATGCTGTACCTTACAGTAAGGAAAGAAATCATATGAAATAAATATAAGAGGAAAAATACATAAAATTTATTTAGTATATTTTGAAATCAATAAATATTTTTAAAACGCCAAAATATATACTGAAGCTCCAAGTATTTTATTTAGCAAATGTTATGTAAGAAAGTAAGACGCAAAAACCACAAGAAAACACAATAAAAAGTACAAAGGAAGCAAACCTGGAATGGAGAATAAGTAAAACCTTTAATATTTTAAGTAGGTTATTTAAAAATTAAATTTAAACATTTTATGCCAAATGTTAAAAACGTGCTTTACTACAGCAAACACAGTCATCATTTTAATTAAAATCAAATTTTTGCGCAATTAGAAACTGAATTATTTTCCTCTTGAAAACCTATTTATATTTGCAAAATTAAAAGTAATGATAATAATAAAAATTTTTAAATTTCAGATTTTAACGGTCGCTCAAAAGGGTTTGTTACGGTTTTCTACGCTGTCGCTGAGCTCGCAGTTTATCAGTCTGCTATTACACTCACAACTACTAATTCATTTCTTTTTTGTCATTTTAGCTTTATAATTAAGCGTCATTTTCTTCGCACTTACGCTGCATACAATTCAACAGTAAGATTACAAAAATTTTAAAAGCAGCGCAACAGTGTATGTTTAGGATTTCCGACGCAGCGTTAAGTATTGACATGGCACTTTTTCTGTTTTTCTTAGTCTTTTCTCAGTTCACCATATGAATGCTCAGTTTTCTAACTTTACAAAACTTTTAATTTTCTTTTTTATTATTAATGATTAGTGTGTTAACTTTGTTAATTAAATATCACGCTCTTAGCGCTTACGCCACAAAAAAATTCAATTCAACAGCAAAATCACAAAATATTTAAAAACAGCGTACCTTTAGAATTTCTGATAGACAGTCTCGTGCGCTGGAGATAAAAATGTTTTATTACGCACAGTGTTGACACTGCTCGCTTTGAAGTTGTGGAGTTTCTTAATCAAAAATTCGTTAAAGTTCTACAAAATATGAAATAGATAATAAAGCAAATTCGAGATGGAAAATTCGGGTTTCCAGGTGACCATGTTCAGGTGGAGGACTAAGTTATTCGAAACTTGATGGCTCTAGATACCGTTGTTCTTTCACAATGCGAGAAACATGCAGCATACATTCATGCAGATTCTACATTTTTTTATTTCTTTAAATATAATGCAGGTATAATAATTTATAATCTTTAAATATAATATTTGATGGCAGCAATATGAAAATTGTTATCCTTCTCATAGTGATTTAGCGCAAAATGTCGTTTTGAGACAATATCCTATTTTAAAAAATGAATCTAATAACCCACTTTCTTTTTCAAAACATTTATTCATATTATGATGTAATTATTTTCTTTAAGCTATTTATTTGTAGTTATTTATTATAGTTATTTTGTATGATGTATATTATACAGGAAGTTTAAAGGCGTCTATAAAGAAAACCGTTCATTTTAAAAGTATCAGTGCAAGAAAAAGGTTGAGAATTCCTATCTAGACTATCAAAAAGCAGAAAGTCTTGACAAATCAAAATGACTTTTAAAAACGTGTTTATTCTAAATCTTATGTTGTATCATAAAAATACATTTTCCTTTGAAAAAAAAATCGTTGATGATTTCAAATGTATGTTTAAGAAATTTACTATGCGGGATATGTCACGAAATATCTTTTAGATAAACCATCTTCAAAATCATTTTTATTTATTGTCTTTGGCACAGGCAGAAAGAAGATAAAAATGCTACGGCCTAATAAATTTTGTCGCTCTTTAACATTTCTGTAGTAGAAGACAGCCTGTTTTATTTATATTTTTGACGTATAGTTCGACATACTCAGAAAAACTGAATGTGTATAAGATGCGCAATTTTGAAATCAGCAAAATAAATTTCCTTCCATATAAAATGAAATTAGGTAAAATAGCAGACGATAAAATGGCGAAGATAAAAATTTATTCTTATGAAAGAAAAAAAACTTTAAAATTTTGATTAATATTCTTGATAAATTTAAAAACTAGCTTTTTATGTATTATTAATAAATGCAACAAATAAAAAGCTGTATTAACTCCCCTCTGACATTGTGGTTTTCCTCATGCGTAACGTGTATACGAGCAAGTTACCGTTAGGAAGTTCTCCCTGAAAGCATCTAGCCCCTTAAGCAAATACCCTTTTGTGTTTTGTGTTGTTGTTGCTTATGCGCACTTGTCGGACGTATAGTACGAAACTCCTCGTGGCAAGGAGCGCAAAATTACGCCTGTCGTTGGTAATAGCCTTGAGCACCTTACAGGTGACAGTGCGATTTGGCTCAGTTCCGCTCCCAATTTAGATGGAGAGCACCCCGGGGGCACGGGTCCGAGGGTCTCCCACCCCTCTCCCCTTCCACCAAACCACACGAGAGGACTTTCGGCTCGCCGCATATTTCAAGTGCCGCCATGCCGCACCGACACTATACATTTACAAACGTCCATGCCTTCTTCGGGGTTCGAACCCAGGCCCTTCGGCACTAACCACTATACCCGTTGGGCGGCCCTTGAGTGTTTTGCTATAGTTAGATAAACCAAACCAAACCATTCTGACGTTGAATTTGAAGGAAGGACTTTGCTGTCTGCCCCCTCCTAAGATTTGAATTCACAAAGAACAACAGAAAAGACTTTTGAGCGTTTTTCTTCTGGAAGCATTATGGTATAACATTATGTAATCTACTTCGAGCTGAAATATTCTGCTTGTAATGTCTTTTATGTCCAGACGCAAAGAAATTATTTAAAGATCATTTGTCGATCTTTTTTCCAATACGGTTACAAATTCGCGCTCAACTTGGCGCCGAAAACTTAATTTATGTGAAAGAACATTTATTTGAAACGTTCCATATGGATCGTCAAAACCAAAAGTGATGATGATGGCCAATCCATGGATATGTTCAAGATAAAACTTTAATGTGTGATGATTTGTAGTTAACTAAATTCGGAACTAAAGGAAAATTATATACCTGAACTAAAAGAAATAAAAATTAGAATTCTTTAAGATGTTACTTATATAAAAGCTTAAGACGTTGTCTTCTCCTTGTATTTCGTACAAAACTTTGTCAAAAAATTTAATTAGATTGCAGTTTTTAGCTTTGTTCGAGAATTTCTACAGGTACTTCCCCACATTACCTGTCTAACATCTTTGTCAAAAACAGTATTCCTGACAAAATTACGTGAACAACAAGAATAAGTATTTGCATAAGAAGCTAAACCATAAAAGTGGGAAGAATAAAACGTTGCTGTTTAAAGAAAGAGTAGTAAAGATTGGGAAGTAGTACCACATATATTTAAATATGCGCTAAGCATTTTAAATTTCTTAAGGGTTAAGCAAAATGCGACCAAGTGTAATATGCACATTATGCTGAAAACCTTAACTGAATAATAATCAGAAGAATTTTGATACTTTAATACGTGTTCAGTGAGCCGAATATTGTTGTCACGTTTACTCAGAGGGATTTGCTAGGAATTTCTCGGATTTTTTCGTCTGTCCCATATAAAGTTTGTCGCAGTCTAAACGTGATATTCATTAAATCACATTGAAACTCTCTTCATCTGCAATATTACTATCTACTTTGACAAATAATCAAATGGATATTTGCTTGAAAAGAGTTTTTTGAAAAATGATATAGTAAATGTTAGGCACCGTTATTAGTTTACAATCCGTTCCCAAAACAAAGTCATTTGACTTCATATGTAAGAAAGTGTTTCTCAACTTATTACCATCATTTATTCATATATAAGTCTTTGTCGAACACAGCATGTGAGAAATCACTGCAAAAGGCGCCCACAGTGCCATTTCAAGCATATTTCATCTCATACAGCTCAAAACTAGACGAGACCTTAAAAACAAATAAAAAGAGATTTCTTTAATTTTTTGTTAATCTTTATAATGGAAAGGATACTTCAGAGCATCTGTTACACATTTTACATTTTGTGTATCTAAAAAAATAATAAAATAAAACTCTATCAAAGTAATATCTTTATTAAAAAAGTACTCTTACGCTGTCACGTTTGAATACTGCCAATTTAACAAAAAACTCCCTCAGGCAGATTGTAACTAGCGACGCAGAAATGTCAAGTGCTAGGTTTCAGAAAGTGAAACTCAGCCAAAATAAACTCCTGTGCTAAACAATGGAAAATTTTCTATTGCAAATCACGCGAAGCCTCTTTTCTTTTTTCTTGCGGGCTTTATGGTATACTGAACGTAGAAATTTCGTTTTAAAACAAGTGTTTAAAAGTTGGGTTTTTTCTTGCAAATGACCAAGAATAACTATTACCCCGAAACGAGTGACAAAAATTTCTTTTGCGCTCTGTTTACTGCAGATTCTTAAGAGAATCTCGATTATTGTTGGTTGTTATTGAGTTCGTGATCTAAGTTAAGTATGAATGGAAACGAAGGTGTATTAACTATATTTCCGTGGGTTGCAAAATAAAAAGCATCAAAAATCGGTGCAAAATCACATTCGGAACGCTTTATAATGCTTGTTTGATGTTCACAATTGTTCTTGCAAATATTTACTTCTCCGCAATTTTTTTTAAATTAACAAAAAGAATAAATTTTCCGGAATGGAATAGCTATAAATGAAATAGACTGATAATGATATATACACGTGAGAAAATTTCTACGGACGGAGAAGCATGAAATTCGCCTTATTAATTATGTTAAAACAGTGCGTATACATCATGCGATATTTATACAACATACATAAATAGTATGGGGTTTATTTGCCATATTAGTGGTGTAAAATTGAGAGATTCCGATTATTTAGCGTGTCTCTCAAGAAATCGAACAATAAAGAAAATGTATTGCATCAATTTTGTTAATAATATGATGTATAGGTTGAAAGGACTGTTAGCGCAGCTATTGCAAAACTGTTCGCAAAGGCAATAAGTTCCAATACTGGGCGCTTTGGGGGCACATATTTGGTACTGTTCCTTTTTACTTTTCGAATCATGGATCAAAATGCAGTTTTTCCTACTGAAAGGACTAACGGAATTTATGGACTAAAAACAATCGCAAGGTTTCCGTTTAGAGCTGGTAACCTCATTTATTGGCCCTAAATATCTCCCATATGTTCAAAGAAACAAATTCGCAGGTGAACAAGATGGAGGAAATACGGGAATGATATAAAACTCTTGTAGAATATGACTTAGACGAAACATTGAATAGAACCTGCTTCTGCAGTTTCATCAGTTGCAAGTTAAGGATTTTCAGAAGCAGCCTTTTTCACTTTCAAAATTATTGTATAGTTTTAATTAATGCCGAATGTCCTGTATACATGCCGTGTTCAACAGATTCCCTACCCACAGAGAACGAGCGATACCACTTGAAGGCAGCAGCTTACAGCTACATCTCTACGTGGCTCCATCTCTAGATACATAGCGGATCATCTGAAGAGTTTTAATCATAGAACGGCATAGGTTTCGGCAAATTTCAACTACTGTATATTTATTGTATATTTAGCCACCTTTGATTTGGTTCAGTCACTACTTGATGCCACGCAGCAATCACTTTACTCCTACATTAAGCCATTATGAATCAAACACGCGCAGTATCTCAGGATTCACGTGATGGCATTTTCCAACAAGAGCACGCCATATGGAAAATTCAAACGGTTTTGAGTCTTAGAATACATTGAATCTAGTAATATAGCAAGCGCACTGTTTTCTCAAAGAAGTGAATAAGCAATAAAACATAGGCTAGAATATGCTCATGGCCAGGAATGCTGTAAAAAGCAGAAAAATGCAAAACTTCATTTCTGTGAATTCCTATTATCTAAATCGCAAGTTTCCCTTTCTAAACTAAATTAAATCGCGGTTGTTGTTAATTATTTTCAAGAACCTTATTTTTATTTGACTTAGAATTTTTTTTCCCTTTTTTATTGAAATAATTGTATAAATTAATTGCAACTGTTTACGTGCCTAAAATTTCGATAAATAATTATCCTACGAATGTTTATAGAAAAACAGTTACTTGCTACGTTAAGGGTTATTTTTATTTGCTCAGGTACAAGACTTTCGAAATAAAAATTAATTTCCATCTTTCTGCTTGGTTGAAATATAACTGAAAATTAGTTCTGTGTTAAGGCAAATAAAAAATAATAAAATTGCTTAATTTCCTGAAAAGAAAAATGTGTTTTGCATATTTCATTTTGAGGAAACAAAATAGTTTTACATTTTTAACTCTGCAAATTTCACTGAAATAAAATCATATACATATAAAAAAGTGAAATTGTTCTACTCGTATTACTTTAAGAACTAGGCAATAGAAAAAAAGCAAAAAATTGTTATATAGAATTTTCTTTATATTCATTAGATTCTGCGTTGTTTAATCTGACGGCCAATCAGTTCCTGAGTGAGTGAAGCCTCTGAAGGTAGTTTATCCAGATACACTTACAACAAACTAGCTGCAGCGATCTGGTTTCTCCTAGAAAGTCTTTTCCGAAAGCACACCTCCTAAGATAGATAACCTTCTTGTGCTTTTCTGTTGTCGAGAAATCAACCCAATTATATTCATTTTAATATACTAAGAGGGTTTGGGAAGCTAAACTTTATTACATTACGAACAATTTTCATTTGGTAATTTAAAAAACCTTTATTGTTTCACTTTTCAAAAATTTCATACGTCCACAGTAAACCGCAGAGAGTAAATATGAAGATATGTAAAGGCGTCACTGCGATCATACGTTAAGCTTTTGTCTCATTTCTTTTGTTTGTTTTTTACACTTGAAATATTTTACAGAATTCAATTATATACAATAATTCGATTATTGGAGGTAGCGGTTCTCTCCCCTCGAATAGCTGAAAATTCGAATAAAACGGAAAACCATAAAGATTTCGATAAAAAAATTTTGGCTATAAGAATTTTACAAGTAATTTCGGTAAAAAATTATAATAATAAAAGTTTCTCGGGCAAATATAATTTTACGACTTATCTTTTTCATTCCTTATATCACACAAAATAAAACGAAACTGCACATCCATTTTTATGAATTATTTCAATAATTACGAACTATGCAAAATAAACTGCATATTATTATTCATTATTATGACATTTATTAACGGTTTCAAGACTAGAAATATTGATTATTGTAATTGCATTTAACCTTGATTAGTTTGTCTTATACTGAATTTAAGAGGAAAATGATCGGACCAAACTAACAATTTATTATTAATGTATGTTTATAACTTTAGACTTTGTAGAGTCATTAGGTTATTTTGAAGCAGAAAACATGAAACATTAGCAATGTCTTCCCGGGGCTCGAACCTGGACCTCTCGAATACGCGCCGAGTGTGCTAACATTACACCACGAAGGCATGCAGAAAGGAGAAAATACTTATATACTCCCCCTTTTAAAGGGCGAAATCCTGGTGGTGACGAATTTTTGTCCACCACCTTTTAGTTCGGGCTTCAATACATTTTGAAAGTATTTTTGAAGCAGGAGAAGAAAAATGAGCAATGTCCTGGCCGGAACTCGAACCCTGAACCTCTCGAGTACGCGTCGAGCGTGGTTTCAATTACACCACTAAGGTATGCGGAAAGGAGGGAGAAAATGCCTTATAGATTTCAATTATCTATAAGCAGTAATTAAATAATTCCAACTATAGAATAATCTTTTGAATTTAATGATTAAATATTTTCCATCTATCAAGCTAGACGTTAGTTTTTTTTGGTTACTCACATTACTAAACTCGGAGAAAATTAACCAGAATGCAGAGATAAAAATAAAAATATCTGTTCTGGATAAGTGTGCTCCCAGTATTGTAATATGCATAGTCAGATTGGATGTGCATTACTTGTTCAATTAATGTGCATCAATCATTTCAAATATTCTACTAGCACAGTACTTGTATAATTCGAATATCTTGTGTACCTGCACAATTCAACTACGTATTACTAATACAAGATGTGTACAACAGCTCTACTAGTATAAGAAATAAGTTGGAAGTACACTACTTAAACACTTTATAAAAATATATTAGCAGGAAAACTTTATTAGAATCACTAAATTGGCCATTAAAACTCATATTTGCTCATTTTCACAAAATTCCTTTACTAACGACTATTTTTGACTCCAGAATTGTTGGCAACGTAAAAGCGGACTTATTTTCTTTTTACCGATGAATTTGACGAGTAATTTGTTAAAACAATTTTACAGGAAAATATTTCTATTGTTCAGTCCAAATTTGAGTTCTCGGTTTTAAAACTTTCAATGAGAAATTCATAAAAATTTAATTTATTATCGTTTAAATTAATCTAGACAAAAGGTAGAATTACAATAAAATTAAGTTTATTAATTTCGGGTCACATGTTCTCCGACACTTGAGTTAAAAGGTCCTGTTTACCTCTATTCGTTTAACACTAAGCCTGAATACACCCTGGGAATTCAATGAGGTACTAGAGTAACTCATATGATAGATTGTACTGTATTAAGTTAAAGTAAAAATCAAATAATCTAAAATAAACACAAAGCATGTTAAACGCATTAGAAAATCAGTATCTATAAGGGCGTAGCCTCAAATATTGATAAAATTTGTATGTAATATTGACTAGCTAATAAAATAAAAATTAATTGTTAGCAAAAATAATCCGATTTATGCATCTAGGTTTATTATTATTTATTATTAAGTAAGGTTATCGTTATGCTTAGGTTTTACATCATTTATAAGCTCTTTCTTAAGCTTAATATCTGTAGTAGTATCAGACTTCATAACTGCTAAACCATGAACATGTGATTTCAGACAAGGAAGTAGTTTTCGGATGGAAATGATCCAGATTCATTCTTGCTCCACATCGTTTAATGAACGGTAATACAGGGTGTTTATAAAGCCCCGGACACATTTTGATGTTCAGTAATTCATAAAATAATGAAGATATAAACAAACTTATGGCATTTATTGATGGAATAACTTATATATTTTTCTTTTAAGGTTTGAATATCTTTACTTTTGTAAATATCGTCTGCGCGTGTGGTTAATTTCAGATCATTTCATTTTCCAGTCTAAATATCTGTACTTTTCTAAATACCGTCTGCTTATTAATTGCATTTTCTCTCTTTTGTTTTTGGCAACTATTGCAATGTTATGTTTACTTTTGATGTGTTTGTTCTAGTACTTTTGTATGTGATGTTTTATTCGACCGGATATTAAGGAGAATGCATACATCACAAGAGAAAGTACAGATTTTATGGTGGTTCATAGAAACGGTACCTGGCGTGAAATTGAATATCGACTTGATATTCTCCGAGCGACGAAGGAGGCACACGTGGAAGTTCATTGGCAAGTGTCATGAAACTTTTTGAGTCTATCTAATCATTTATGTAATTAATTTTAATCTATCTTTATTATTTTACGAGTTATTAAACATCAAACTGGGTCCGGGACTTTATAAACAGCATGTATTCATATCAAAGTTCGCTAGGGTTCGTTCTAGATCTTTGCGTTCACAAAATCTTATATTCAATAATACCTATCTACTATTGTGAGCAAAATACTGGAATATATTTTCTTTTACAATTTCGTACTTTAAATTAATTTCTTGTATGCATTCTAACATCCTCTTCGTTGAAGTGAATGTAGTCTCATTTAGGCTTATAAGGTTCTTTTCTGTTAATTATGAGAGCTAATCTGCTAATCGTGACGTCTGCCTCTTCATTCATGTCATAAGTTTGGTGATAAATATTCTCAAGCATTAAAACGACATAATTTTCCTTATGCAGATGTTTGAAATTATTTTAAAATACTAGGGTTAAAGGAAAACAATGTAGTATCACATTTCATAACTGCTAAACCATGAACATGTGGTTTAACGTCCCAGTGTATAGAAAAATATACTGAAGTGATTCTATAACTGAAATTTTTATAGATTACTGGAATTTTGATACAACGACCTTTCCTTTTCAGCTTCTTTGAACTGACATTTCATTATTTTTATTCACAGTATTTAAATCATATCACATGATAAGATGCATATTCTAAGCTGCATATCAAGCTTTATGGGGCTCTCGTGCATGCAAATCGTGTTGAAGATAGTTGGATGATTTTTTTTTTAAATATACCCATGTACTATCAATAAATACCAATATCAAGGGTGATTTAAGAAATTCTGAAGTGAAAGTTTTAATCTTGAGTTTATGAGATAGTTTCCCCCTCTTTCTAGGATTCCTTTGTGGTGTAACGGTAATACACTCGGCACATATTTAAGAGGTCCAGGTTCGACTCCCGCGAGGGCATTACACGTCTTCCGCATAGAAAACACCTAATGACTCTACAGTGGCGCTCCAACTAAAAAGGTGGCCTTAAATCTGTCCCCACCAGGATCTCCCGATTGGGTCCTCTAATCAGCAGTCTCGCTTTAAAAGGGGGTAGTATATAAGGTTTTTTCACCCGCATTCCAGCATGCCTTCGTTATGTAACGGTAGCACATTCGGCGCGTATTCGAGAAGTCTAGGCCCGGGTCCCTGTGAGAGCATTGCACATTTTTCACATCTCCAGATTCAAAATAACATAATAACTCTACAAGTTCATAAGGTATTTTCTCCCTCCTTTCTTCATGCCTTCGTGATGTAACGGTAGCACACTCAGCGCGTATTAGAAGTATCCAAGTTCGACTCCCGGCGAGGGCAGTGCTCATTTTTCACATCTCCTGCTTAAATAACCTCGTGTATCTACAGTGGTGCCCGAACTAAAAGGTGGTGGATGATGATTCTTCACCACCAGGATTTTGCGACTGGGTCCCCTTAATCTCCTGTCGCCCTTTAAAAGGGGAAGTATATAAGTATTTTCTCCCTCCTTTCTGCATGCTTTCGTGGTGTAACGGTAGCATCATCGGCGAGTATTCGAGAGGTCCAGGTTCGAGTCCCGGAGAGAACATTGCTCATTTTTCATCTCTCCTGCTTTCAAAAAATACTTAATGTCTCTACACGTTAATCTAGCATAGACGTGAAAGATCAAAAGAGATGGATGATAATGATCGTGAGAAGGTGACGGAGAAAATTCCGCAGATCATTAATACCTAAATAGCGAAAAGACTCCTGTGAACACACTGAATACCAATACGTCATTTGAAACGAATAGATAAGTTTTTTGTTCTTTCAGATGAACTCACAACTGAAAACCGTCAGCAAACGAATTTCGATTTTTACTTCTCTGCCAACAAAAACTGAAGTGAAACTTTTTGAGAGCCTATTAATGATTAGCTATGAAGAATGGTTTCTTTATGCTATGTTAAACTAAACTCAGTGGCGCACTTTAGTAAAGTTGAAAAGAAGCATTGTATCTTTGTACCACATCTAGAATCTGTAAAATCTTAAATTTAGGCAAAAATGTAGTTTAAGACTGTGAAGGTTGACTCAAGTTTAGATTTAGAAGTTTGATACTTTTCCTCAACCTCTCAACTTCCCCTAGTAATTTCTCGCTAGGATGTAAATTTAAAGTTAAGTGAAGTGAATATTCAAACGGTTGAATCTCTGAGATTATACACAGCGTGTTTTCGCTAGCCAGCGCACGTTTCGTTGCTACCTCGCTGTTACGATAGTAAGCCTCTTGGCCATTTCGGATTATCGCCATGCCTGTTAGGTTTTTGTGAGTCAGCCTGTTAAGTGTAATTTAATGGGCTAATTCAGCATTATTTTATTTTAGATTCGATTTGAATTATATTCTACATTTAAGTTCTCACCGCAAGTTGACGCTGTTTTGGTAACGCACGAAGATCGTGCCTTTCTGTTAAACTTCGAATTAATAAAGAGTTGCTTGTCACCCTTCTTCTGCGCTGGTAATTTAGTCACGCCTGTGCGAAAATTCGCTAGGTTCATTGTAAGATCTAGAAGTAGTTTATGTGGAGTAGCAGAGACAGATCTTACAAATTATTAATGAAAATCTTTTGAAATTATTTAAATATAAGCTCATAATGTTAGGCTTGAAAGAAAGTTTGTATATACTGATTTATTTGATTAGTAGTCTAATTAATTTGTTGTTTCGGTTCTTTCGTTTCTGCTTCGGTTGTTTCTGTGGTTCAACGGTTTTCTCAAGTGTAAACGTTTAAAAGTTGTTCTTCTGTTTTCACCTTGTAATAAAATTATTCCCTTCCAAGCTTGTTGTCACTTTGCAAATAATCTTCAGATTTCTTTTTTTCAGTTTTCCTCCCCTTCTCCCCCAATAAACATCAATGAGATTCGAACGAATATTTGTTTAAGCTATCCGACTTGAGAGAGATAAATGTAGAGTAACTCAAACTACTGAAAATTCGTCATATTACCATTATTAACCATTACATCCTATTACCATTATTAACCAATTTTACTATATTTCTAATGACCAAGTGAAAAATATCACTAGGTATAAAAGCCACCAGACCGGCAATGAGTGAATGATGATTCAGAATATACAATGTACGTCCAGAAAGTAAGTTCCGTTTGGTAATAAAAGTAAATTGTGTACAGCTACAGAAAAGTTATTTATTGCACAAAATTCAACAACTCTTAAACTACTTTTCCACATAACTGCCGAAATATTGCAGGCATTTGTCATAGCGTGGCACAAGTTTTTGTATACCTTCTTCATAGAAATTTGCCGCCTGTGTCTTCAACCAGTTGGAAACAGTTTCTTTCAGCTCGTCGTCATTGTTAAAGTGTTGACCGCCAAGGAAAGACTTAAGATGTAAGAACAGATGAAAGTCGCTAGGAGCGAGGTCAGGGCTGTACGGAGGATGGTCAAACACGTCCCAGCCAAATCCCTGTAGGAGGTTTTTCGTCACATTTGCAGTGTGTGGTCGTGCGTTGTCGTGAAGAAAAACAACACCTTTTGACAGCAATCCTCGGCGCTTATTCTGAATTGCACGGCGCAATTTCCGAAGTGTCTCGCAATAAGCATCTGCTCTGATTGTTTGACCACGCGGTAAGAAATTAATGAGTAAGATGCCTTTCCAGTCCCAGAACACTGTGCACATCATTTTTCGAGGTGTCAAGATTTGCTTCGGCTTAACCTTTGCTGGGGATGAAGTGTGCCTCCATTCCATTGATTGCCGCTTACTTTCAGGGGTGTCGTAAGAAACCCAAGTTTCATCTCCTGTGACTATCTGTGTCAGAAATTCTTCACCGCTTTCAGCATAACGGGTCAAAAACTGAAGTGCACTACCCATCCGTTTTGTTTTGTGTTGCTCAGTAAGAATCTTTGGTACCCAACGTGAGCAAAGTTTACGAAATTTCAGTTTTTCGGTAACAATTTCATGCATTAGTGATCGTGAAATTTGGGGAAATTCCATAGCGAGAGCACTAATTGTAAACCTTCGGTTTTCATGGATCTTGTCATCAATCGCGTGAACCAGTTCTTCTGTAACCAAAGATGGACGCCCACTTCGTTCTTCATCGTGCGCATCACTACGTCCGTCATTGAACTTTCGGACCCATCTTCTCACCATTGAATCACTCATCGCTTTTGGTCCGTAAACATCGCAAATTTGCCGATAAATTTCACTAGGTTTCACTTTCCTCGCATTCAGAAAACGAATCACAGATCTGATTTCACAAGCGGCGGGATTTTCAATCAACACCGACATTGTAAACAAGCACAACAAAGCGTACGTGACTGACAGCGATCTCCAAATGGCGCGCGTTTCTTCTCCTTGATACAGAGCGTCTACTGCGCATGTGCGGAACTGCGATCGCAGAGCTGCAGCGGAGATAAATTGAAACGGAACTTACTTTCTGGACGTGCCTCGTATAACTGACATCTTTCTCCGGATGAAAGCGACGCGTCAGTTTCGAACCCCGATGTAATTAGGTCTGTACACTGGCATCCTAGGAGTATATAACTTATAAAGTTTCCCTTGATTTTTGCAATTTTATTCCAACAACTCTAATAGATATTAATCGAATTATAACTATGAACAATGACAAATCCTGAAAAGGTTAAAATAATCTTTTTGCTTAAACAGAGTTTAGAAAATAAAGGCGCTCTCTTGTGCTATAATATAACCACAACTCGTGGTGATGCAAATAAATTGAACAGCCCAATTTATCTCAAACGTTGAACAGTATTCAAAGACTACACAATTAAATATTACTAGAAGTTGGCTCGCTAAGTCTACCAGAGCGTCAAAATTAAAGTGTCAGCAGCGAGAAACAGCAAAGCAAAATAATGGAAACTATTAAAGTTGGCAGGAGATTAACCAAACAGCACGCGATGTTCGGAACACTCTTTGTCTCAAATTCAAAAACTTCACTTTAAATACTCATTATAATTTGCATTCTGGCGAAGACTATGGAAAAGAAAAATAAGAGAGATAACAGATAACAGGTTAATTTAATGAACATAATATTCCCCACATTTACCTTGCCAGAATTGAATTTAAGTAATCGCAAAGAAGGTCTTTAATGACTTTGCTAAGATTTTAAATTCTAAGACTTCAACATCAGCCAACTTTTACAATCATGAAGTTAAAGGTCTAAATCTAAATTTAAATTTTTACAGAAGTTTCATTTCATTGGACAAAATTTCATTACCATTTAATTCAAACTCATTTCTTTTCAGGCATCTGGAAAGAAAAATGGTTTAGCAAAAAATGTTTAGCATTTATAGTTTTCAACTTTCCATTTAACACTTCATCAGAACCATTTTCCTCATTTTCTTTCCTCAATTTCTCTCCCTCGCTGTTCAAAACTGTAATGTATACAAGTATTGTAAGAAAATGTGCAGAGTTTCCACAACTATCTCCTAACCAAACTCCTACATATTAATAACTTAGACACACTAGACCTCAACGGCACCCTATTTCAAGACTGTACCTAATGTTCTAAGTTTAATTTTCATTAATTTTTTTAGTGTTGTCTGTACAACCTAACTTTTAACTACTTAAATTTACTGTGCTAGCTTTTACTTCATTGATCATTATCAGTTGCTAGCTTGTACTTTGAATTTATCCTATACAACATCGGAACACTTAACTTTTACGAAAGAATTAACAGAACATACTTCACTTTTACAAGACAGTTAACAAACACAGTTTGTGAAAAAATATCCAAAACTCATTTTACACTCAAAAGATTACTCAGTTTGCGCTTCTGTTTATCTCAATGTGCATAAGTTGCTAATATTCTATTTCGCAATAGTGCCAAAATTTTCCCAATATAGTCTCTTGGACAAAAGATGAAGTATCATGTTTATACTTAAAACTAAAAATCCTTCAAGATGAATGCACAACTAAATTGATAAGTTTCTTGCTGAATAAAATCTAGGATGTCCTAGCTCGAGGCAAAACTCAATATGCATAGCAACTGTTGCACTAAGACACAAGATAAACTCAATATTTAACGAAAATAAATTAAATTTTCACATTTCCTTGGAACTCGTCCATTCTTTTTCGCAGAAATTCCACCCAGAACGAAAACGTAGTCGTGTGCTGGACATTTAGTTTTCTTTTGAGCCGTTGATTTCCGGCTTCGTGAAGTGGTAGTTTGCGTCTCTCGGTTCTGTCTCTTATTCTTCTGGATTTTCTCTGGGCTCTGGGAATTCTGATGTAGTCGGCCGCTTTCTTGCTACGTGATGGCCGTCGGAAATCTGTAGTAAGCCTCGAGCTTCATCAGTTGGCTTGGCTTGTCATCCATCTCTTGCTTGCCGCCTACATTCTGGCTAGGTCCTGGCCTTTGTCGTCGTTGTAGGTCTCTCTCGTAGCTGGACTTCTCTTTCATTGATTTCCCAAGAATAGTTTCTGCTCACTCGGTTGTTAGCGACATCTCAGAGATCTTCGTACTTTTCTTTTGGATTTGGTTTTCTTTTCTGTCTTTCTGTCCGCCCCCGTTCTTCGTGGTTTGCTTTTTGAAAATTCGTCGAACTTGGGTTTTTTCTCGTTTTCTTTTATCATTTCCAGCCTTTTATCTTTGTCTTTGCAGATCTTGTACTCAGGATGCTGACACTGTATCCGCCGTATTTCTAGATGGTCCTTCGTTGTTCACACTTTGTAATTCTCTGGTTTGTGATACATAAGATATTGTTGTAGATCAATATAAGGATGAACTTGAAAAAAAATTAAAAGGCATGTTTGCCTAATAAAAATAAAAATCAAAAATAAGAATAATTACTCTCCTTTCTACACTGAGTTTTATGCCAGTTTTAATTATTATTTTGTATAAATTCATTCATTTATTTATTTACTCATTGTTTCATTTTTCTGAAAACATACGTATTGTTTATTGTACTACATTGACTCATAATTACAATTTATTTTGCAATTTTCACCTATAACTTACCCTGTTTAAAAATGAAAATAAGAAACTTACTTTCATTTGATCCATAATAACAACTTGCTTTGTACTTTTCATCTATCATATACCCATAGATTTGACTGTAGCGGAACCCAAACACAATTTGTTACTTTTGACAAAAAAATGGTACTTTTGTTTCATTTCATGTTATAGATAGAGAAATATATACACACATTTACAATCGATTACAATAAAAGCAAATTTTTCATTCTGCAACATGAACCTGATTATTTATCTGCCTTTAAAATAGTTTCTTTCAAAAAGACGTATATAAGAACAAGTGACGCCAGGGCAAAATTAGAATACATATGATGATGTAAATATAAAGAGTGCGCATACACAGGCAGCATCATATAGGCGTAGATACAAATAGTTAATTTTTTTAATATTAAATTACTTTGAGGTATTGTTAAAATTTAGCAATGTCCAGAAAAATGTATTATTTTTTTCACAAAGTAAATTTCTTGTTCTGGTAAAATAGGAAATGTTGCCACTTCACTTGTGGAAAATACTTCTTGCAAGCGCTAGAAAAAACTAAAAAGTTATGAAATACAATTGTGAAAATACGCACAGCTGAATCTTAATTGTATGTAAATGCGAAAGCTTCTTCATTACGTTAATTTATGAAAAAATAGTATCATAGAAAGTTTTTCCCCCTTCCGTTTGACATTGCCATTTTGAACAGCTTATGCATGACTTTATCCTACGATTTTTAAAGTAGTAAGACATTCTAAACTGTTTATTAATTATCTTCATTCTTAAAATAATACACACATCCTCTTTCTTAAAACTAGTTCAAATCTGAATATCTGGATCCGACTGCAGATCTTTCGACCATCAAATATGAAGTAATATTTTACGATTGTTGTACTATTTTAACGTTGCTAATAATTTTAGCGAGCTATTTTTTTAATTATACAAAAAAATAACGTGACTTGTAGAGAAAATTACTAAACATAATTCTTAATATTGGCATTAACCAAATTTTGTTCCATATTCACTTTTAATCGAATTAACTCTTCGATATGCGTCACTGGACTGCTTGAAAATCATGTATGTCACTTCCACACTTAATGTGTTCACGAGTAAACAGTCTCAATGAGAGGGAAGTTTTTTAGTGCCTGAAGTGTGAGGTATGGTGAGGAAAGTAGGTCTACCGCCAGTTTTCTGTCACAGTTGAGTGCGTTTTGCCTTCCATGATGATTATTGTGGATTGTCCGTGCTCAGCAATGTATCTAAATTGTTACGTACTCTGGGTGATAACTCAGTAGGAAATTATATGCGAGAGAAAGCTGTGTAGCCAAACAATGTTTTCTTTGTTTGCTGAAGTGTTACGGTTTACTTTCATGATTTTGCCCAGCCAAACCGCTGAAAAAAATTACACTTATTCGAAAGCTTATTACTCTAATATATTATTTAGTTTACTTTAGCGAACGAAAACATTTCTGAAATATGAAATATAAGTAGCCCTATTTTCATAATACTTAGCAGTGCAAGCGAAGCTGACGATTTGTTTCTCGGGTTATCAAAAACTCATATACTTTCTTTTTTAAAGCAAAATTTTAAAAAAGATATTAATAAGTGAAGAAACATATAACTGCATTTTTCTCGTATGCAGAAGCGCAACTGATCTGAACTTTACCATTAAAAAATGTTGTTAATATTTAATCAAAATAAATATCCAAAATACAGTTTATTAATACTAAACAAGAAATAGTTACTCAAACTGTAAATGTAAAAAATCAACAACAAAAAACTTAATAACATGAACAAGAAAAGAAGTGTTGAGTAGAGAAAGCAAGCATTAGGAAATTAAATCAAAGCACTTTTCATAAAAACAGCCCAACAGCGGCCGAGCGGTAAAATCGCTGGACACCGGTAGTTTGGTCCGGGATTCGAATTCCGGCAAACAGGATGAATGAATGGACGTTTACGTGGGTTCCCCCTATGTGTAACGTGCATAGGACCAATTTTCCTTAGAAAATTCTCCACGTAGACATCCCTCCGTTTAAGCAGGTATTGTGTGTGCTTTGCCGTAATCAACTAAGTCTTTCGTAAAAACAAACAAACGATAAGTGCAAATATTTCTGAAATACGTGCATAAGCCTAATAGGAAATAACTTAAGAACAACTGACCTATTAATTGAAGCAACACGCTGCACATTTTGTTTTCAATAACATAGCGCGTTATCTTTCAATGTTTACTTCTTTTTCTATGTCCTTAAAAGATTAGACATAATCTGATAAGATAGATGCCTTAAAACAATTTTGAAGAAGCTCATGGTTGTAATTTGCTCATGGTTGTAATTTGCTCATGGTTGTGGTGTAGCTTCATAGTTGTAACAGTGCACCACTTCAAAGTATAATGATGTGCATCAGTAAGTCATGTGTGCCAGACGTATCGTATATATATATATATACATCAACATTCCAGATGTATATATACACATCTGGTATGTTACAGACATCTAGTGTTACAATTTTACAGATTTTGAGAACTAACTGTTCATTTTATTTTTTACTTTAATTTTATTTGATATTTTTTGGATCAAATTTTTATTTGCTAATTTTTTCCATATATTCGCATATTTTGTTTTTTGGACTCGGTCCATTTAAACTGAAAATAATTATTATTAGGTTTTTAATTTTTTAAAATTTGTTTTGGATTTTGATGTTATAATCTTTAAAAAAAATTTACTCCGACCTGTTTTATTCTAAAATTTTCCTATTGTTACGAAATTCGTATATCTATAAATACTTTTTGGGAAACTGTATGTAAAATTATAGCATCGCTTGTGTAATGTCACATAAAATGCCTCGAAAAATGAAGCTGTAACGTAAAAATAAAATTACAGCTGCTAGTCTATTAAACCTGAGGTAAATGGCTATCTCGCTAAATTGGCGAGGCCAAGCTAGCGATGGTTTTGGCAACTAATTGCTATTGCCAAATATGGCCAGAATTCGCCAAAAGTTCTCATACTTGGCGACATTTTGGTCCGGTCACTATGTTACTGTAATTGGTAGAGCTATTTATCCCTGTATTTAGCTGTAACCGTATGCAGCCCTTATATAACTGTAACTGTAGATGCCTTCCAGTAATTTCAAGGGAAAGTACTTTAAATTCCTCAGCTGCCAGCGGAAAATTACTATATTAGACCGGAGAAGACATTAGTTCTCTGTTTTTAGTTCAGGATTAGATCTCCGTGTGAGCTTCACCTCTTTACATGAGCTTTGCATTCCGTTCTGTTTAACGTTCTTAATAGTTTAAAGCAGTAACTACTGATTATCCTCTTTCATCCTTAGAAGAGTTGTACGAGTATTTTTGTGGAAAGTTCTAGAATTGTAAAGTGTTTCTTTTGTGAAAATAAATTTTATCAAGCCATCATCAGTTCAGTGTGCATTCAATTTATGACGAACCCGTAACCACACAACAATTTGTTATTATTTTTTCATGTGTTGCTTGTATGTATGTTCTCTTTAGACTCGGTCTACTGAAACTAACCATTTTTAATTTTTAAGCTTTTTTATGGTTTTGATGCTATAATTTTATAATTTTTTTTGCACTGCTTACTGCAGCCTGTAGGCGCTGGATTGATAAAGGCACAGATATATTTTATCGATTTTCTGAGATTCAAGCATGTTTTGGCATTTTTTCCCCTTTCATGCAGTTTGCCTCTATGCTTCTGGTTTTCGTTTTTCCATATAGGTTGTTCCAAATTGAACATGGGAAGGATTTTAGACGTATTATTGATGTTAATTTATTTTGCCTGACTATCTCCATGTCTAATAGCAGAAAAATTATTATTTCCCATCTCAATATATAACTTAATATATTGTCATTTTTAAGTTAAGTTTGATTTTGACAGACTTGGTTAAGTTACAGTTCAATGCTGGATATCATAAATTCGGATATCTCAGTACTGGTGGCTGAACGGACAGAATTCTGAGGCAAATAAGTTCTAGACGTATGGTCTAAGAGTATTATATCTTGAAAAATTAAAATATGCCCAAGTATTGGGCCTAGGATAACTAAATCTACATAGCAGTAGTAATGTTTTGTTGTTGAGGTGAACTTTAATTTGAAAATAACTTTCGCGCTAGGCAAAAACTCCATTCTGAAGCCAGCTTATATTTCGTAAGCATTTATAATTTTAATAAATAATTAATAAATTTCTTACTTCATGATGTTAACAAAATAATTTAAACATATATTACTAACAAGATTAAAAACAATATTAAATGTTTAAGAAAACTAATTCAAAGCTAGTGAAGTTACTATTTTCGTTTTTGGAACAATAAATTTAGCAAATTAAAAAATAACTTTAGTAGAAGTACTCGGTGTAAATACCAGATACTCATAGCACATTTCTCATTTGAGACAAGTGAACTTTTTTCATTCGTTAAGCCTTAATTCATCCGACTGAATAGCAGAAATAATAAATACTGTTGAATGCGTTCGGGTTCATAATGGACTGAAGCAGAATTGACAAAATTTCAAAAATATTGAAATTATATTACCAAGATTATTACCTGCAGTACAAGATTCCGTGGAGCTGAGAAACCCACGAACGCTGCAACAGCTATTCGAATTAGCCGTTAAGTTCCAGAATCGGCGGATAGCAGAAAATTCGAGATTTCCTACTCAGAGATACTATCAGCAGTTCTCCCGACAGCCGGCCGCAGAAAGAAACATATACAATGGAAGAAAACGTTTTCTAACCTTGCCATCAACAAGCAAGAATGAAAACGGTAAAGTCAAAGACCGCCAGCACAACCAGCAAACATCAAGACTAAAGAAGAATTTAAAAGAATAGAGGGGCCTGAGAAATTGACGGTTCAGACCCCTGCGCATCGCAAAATCCCTCTAAGTTGTACGTAAATACCGTGGTAGTCAAGAATTCCCAACTACCGGTAATCCAGGTTCTTTTGAACGACATACCCGTAGACGTACTCGTGGACACCGGCGCGGAAGGAAATTTCTTAAGCCAAAAATTCTACTGTAGAAATTTCCGAAGAATAAGATTGTTTAAAAATTGTAGCAAAGAAATCGTTGCCGCACAAGAGAAGGTTTGCGAATGTGTCGGTAAGCTATCGCTTAACGTTTAGGTAAAAAACGAAGTTTTTAAAGTTTTATTTTTTGTTGCTAAAAATTTGCAAAACAATGTAATTTTAGGTACAGAGTTCCTCAGGGCAGCGAACGCCACAATAAACTTTGCAGAAAATTCTATTTTCTTGGAAATGGTGCCAAAGGAGGTGGAAGAGGTAAATGTTCCAGATATCGATCTCCAACATCTAAAACAAGATGAAAGAGCCAAGCTGGAAGAACTCATAAGTAGATTTAATTAATACGTTGTTTTCTGAGAAGCCAGGGAATAAGCAAATTGTTACCCACACGATAGAACTAAAATCAAGCGAATCTTGTAAAGCAAAACCTTATCAATATGATACGGAGAAAGAAGCAATAATAGAACATCACGTAGAAAAAATGTTAAGGGATAAAATAATTATTCACATCAATAGTGAATATGCTAGCCCAGTTGTGCTGTGCAGAAAAAGAAATAACTTGGCCCCTTCGGATCCAAAAGCTTATCGTTTTGCGATCGATTACCGAAAACTTAATAGCATGTCTAAATTCTCTATTTACCCTTTACCGGTAATAGAAGAAATAATACCTAAAATTAGGTCTACAAAATATATGACCACTCTTGGTCTTACTTCAGGCTACTTTTAAATAGCCATGAAACCATAAGATGTGAATAAAACAGCGTTTATTACAGAATCGGGCACTTATGCATTTTTACACATGCCGTTTGAGCTTTGCCGGGCCTCGTCAACCTTTCAACGCGCTATGGACATAATTTTACCCCTCCCCGTCCTAGGAAAATCCACTCTCATTTATTTCGATGACATTATCATAATTAGTGACACTATTGAACAACACGTGGAAGATCTCTACGAAGTTTTTTCATTATTAAAAGAAGCAGGCATAACTATTAATGCTGCAAAATGTAAATTCGCAACTAAGGAATTGCGATATTTAGATACAAAATCTCAGCTAAGGGTATCGAAACTGAGGATTCTAAAATAAAGGCAATTAAAAATTATCCTCCGCCAAATACTGCGAAAAAACTTTCATCTTTCATTGGCAAGTGCTCATATTATCGTTCGTTTATCCAAAATTTTGCCGATATTGTTGAACCTTTGTTAGTTTTAAAACGAAAGAAATCCAAGTTTGCACGGATAGCGGAGGCAAACACCACTTTTGAAAAATTAAAATCAGCTCTAATTAATGCCACAGTGTTAAAATTCCCGAAAGGGGACGAGAACTTGGAGATCGCGGCGGATGCTTCAGATTACGCCGTGTGAGCGGTTTTAACTAAAACAGGGCACCCTTGGCATTTTTCAGCAAAACTTTGGGTCATACCCAAAGGAGCTAACTACACAGCGACAGAAAGAGAAACGTTAGCAGTCTTAATGGCAGTTCAGGAGTTTACGGTCTACTTTGGAAAAGCCCCAGTTACAATCTACTCTGATCATGCGGACGTAGGCAGATTGTATTCTGGAAGGAATTTAACTCCTAGATTAATTAGATGGACCTTAAAGTTACAATAATATGACTTAATAATTAAGCACACTCCCGGCAAGGAAAATACAGTGGCCGACGCCTTGTCAAGAATTAAACTGGATGAAAATGGGGATCAAATAGAATGTGCTATGTTAACTTCTAAAGTTTTAGATTTCAGGGAAACAATTATAACTGAATTGCCGAAGGATCCAGAATTCGGTAATATCTATGTTTATTTAAAGGATCCAGATAATTTTGAAAATGCAGATCTTGCTGCAGTTAGAAATAGGGCTCAAAATTACGAGATCATGGATAATCAACTAAATCAACAAATACACTATACTAAATCAACAAATGAAAACCACGAACTCAAACCAGCCATCCCCGCCACACTACGGTTGTGTATTTTGCAGGAACTTCATGACAGCCCCACAGCCGGTATTTAGGGGAGAGGAAAACGGTGAGTAGAGTACGCGAGGCGGTGTATTTTCGGCAACTACAGAAGATAAGCGATAAGCGACGGAGGACGTGGGCACTGTCCCTTTACCATTTGGGTTAATCAGTACAGCACCACGTCCACCTTTATCTAGAGTTGCCTATAAATTGGCACTTACATTATACAATGTAGAGTTAAATTGGCACGTTGTGCCTTGCTTTAGCAAAGACCGTTTACATTATCTACTTGGTTACACTTAAACACTTGCATTTGATTATACAAGTCCTGGTTATACATTATAGATTATAGATTATATACATTTCTACCCTACATTTGTGCCTTGGTCCGGCTGAACATATGAGGCATTACATTACCTTCATACACAAAATAATAGTATTCAACATAAATGAGATACAACTTGATATACTACTTATCAAACCATTTGCTTATATATTGTATTTAAATAGTTAAACAGTTACTGCTTAAACGCATTAAGTTAAACACAGGAGAGTTAGTTTTGCTCAGATGGAACATTGTACAAAATTAATTATACACAGGATAAACTTTATACACAGGGTGAGCATTAAATTGTCATCTGCACAATTTTATACATATTGTAATTATACAGATTGCATCCATTGTATATTGCGATACATGATTTAATACATTACATTATGTACTGCGCATCAAATTAATAAGACGAATAACTCCTTACCTTAACATTACATTAACTTCACATCAATTAGTACTGACTGCGTTACATATTACATTATATACTACATTGAAATTAATAAGACGAATAACGCCTTACTTTAGAATTACATTAACTTCACAACAAGCGGTACATACTACATTACATATTATATTATATATTACGATGCGTGATTTGCGCACTGCATTATATACTACATATCAAATTAATACCTTACCCTAACATTAAATAAAAATTCCTTCCTAATAAACCCTATACTGAAAGATTATAATAGGGTTATTTTGCACAGGATACGCATTAGACACAAGATACGCATTAAATTATCACAGGATAAGCGTTATATTATCATTATGCACTGGATACGCATTATATTATATACGGGGAAATTAATGACATATAGGAACATTATACGCAATAGGGGGTTATAAGCATTATACGTGTTAAATTATACACAGGAAAATTAGTTATACACAGGTAAAACTTTAGACAGGATAAATTGTACACATCATAAGCTTATGCACAGGATGCGTATTGAATTATTATCTGCACCATGCCAATTGGACCCGTTACTCGATACACTGCCTACATCGTTATACACAATACTATTACACAGTTTGCATTCACATTGTTTCAGTTGGGCTTTTGCATTGTGTGTCATGTTGCTTATTAATCAGTACATACTACATTACATATTACATTATATATTACGATACATGACTTACACATTAGATTATGTACTACACATCAAATTAACAAGATAGTGCATACATCGTTTATCAGTACATATTACGCTACATATTACATTATATATTGCGATACATGATTTTACACATTACATTATATTCTACACATCAGATTGAAAAACGAAACAACACCTTACCTTAACATTGCATTAACTTCTCACCTACTTATTACATTAATTTTCTTTCCTAATATGCCGTATACTGATAACAGATACATTATCATCAGATTGTAAGAAGGTTATCTTGCACTGGGTACGCATTAAGCACTGCATGCGCATTAAATTATACACCGGAAAAGTAGTGATACATAGGAAAAACATTATGTACAGAAGGGGGTATATACATGATGCGTGTTAAGTTGTACGCAGGAGAGTTTGTTATACACAGGAGAAACATTATGCAGGATAAATTATACTGAATAACCTAGACGAATGTGCATATTACATTACTCTTTATACTTATACCAGTGAGCTTTACAATACCATTCTGTACCGAAGTTCTTTACACTTATAATACATTGCTTTATCATTACATTAATTCATAACATTAACATATTTACCGTGTACAATTATATATATATATATATATATATATATGTGGTGCCTGTGTTGAACGACAGATGGCGCTGACTTGGATGAGGGAACGGAATTCCATCTAATGTGGCAGTTGGCCTCGAGACGTATTGAATGAATAACGACGCTAGATTTAAAGACGTAAACAAAAGTGTATCATAGAAGCGAACTAAATTTACATAAACTTATTTGTAAGAAATGTAAATACTTTAAATGTAATTAAATGTGCTGTCCTTTCAAGAAGTTTCTTAGATGTCTTTTTAAAAAAGGTATTACCCCACAATTTATCAGAAGTGGGATTAAGGAATGCTTCAAGCAATTATTGAAAATCTACATTGATGCTGATATAGAACGCCATAATTAACTAGCTGGATTACCAATTGAATGACTATTCGAAGCTTGAAGGTATGTAATTTTGTTTTCATATTTTAAAATGATTTTAAGTGACATTAAAAAAATCTACGTTGCATTGAAGAATTGTAAAGCAGATAAGATTAGAACTTTACATAGATTTATTTTTGATTCTGATGGAGATCGGTCAAACCGAAAGAGAATTAGGAACTTTTCTGGATTTGATTTTGCTTTAGATAGTGACGAATTTCAAAAGAAATTAAAACATGTAGAAGAAAGTTTTTCATTTAATGAGCTAGTTACAATTTCTAATATCCTAAGCATTTCATTCGAAGGCGATAAATCAGAGCTAGCAAAAAGAATTCTATCTTTATTATGCAATATTGAAACATTAGCTGAAAATATAAATGGCGCCGTTACGTCTAGCTCGGATGAATCGGAAACAGAAGTAGAAAGAATACCAAACGATTTTTCAATGCAGCGCAATATTTTCGATAAGAAAAATTCTTCTATACAGTGTGATTATGCTTGTAAAAATGTTATTAATGGAAATTCTATAATTCAGAATGTTAATATTAATTATTCTGATATCGAAAGCACAATTACGAAGTTTAGTGCAGAATCGCATGAAAATGTTTTTCGTTGGATCGAGCATTTTGAAAATACTTCTAAACTATTTAATTTGTCTGATTTGCACAAATTTATTTTTGCCAAACGATCGCTTGGCGGGAAAGCTGCATTATTTATTCGAACAGAACCGGAAATTAATTCATGGTCAAAATTGAGAAAAGCTTTGATTGACGAATTCTCTTTTGAAATAAATTCTGCTAATTTACATGAATTGTTAAATCAAACGAAAATGAAAAATGGCGAATCGGCTCAAGAATATTTCTTAAAGATGAAAGAATTATGTAATTTTGGGAAAATAGATGACGCTGCCTTAATGCATTATGTTATAAAAGGAATAAATGACAGACACGAAAACAAAATGGTACTATATGGATGTAAAAACTTACTCGAATTTAAAGAAAAACTGAAAGTGTACGAAGTAATGAAAGACGATTTTGCAAAAAGTGAAGGTGCTTTCGATAGAACGAAAACGAAACATGATTTTAATGATAGAGCTAATTTAAAAAACGAAAATGTGAGTAAAAGTAAAGTAAAGAATGATGGTAAATCTGATATTAAATATAATAGTTTCGAAAGTCGTAACAATAAATTTTGTTTTAATTGTGGTTTAAAAAATCATATCTCTAAAAATTGTATTCATAAAGATAAGGGAATTAAATGTTTTAAATGCAAAGCTTTCGGTCATAAAGCTTCAGAATGCTCTAAAACAAATTCTAAACAAGAAGTAGCTAGTGTGAATGTTAATGTTGAATCAAAATTGAACAAATTGGTAATGATCGGTAATTTAAAGGTAAAATCTTTAATAGATACTGGAAGTCAGGCAACATTGCTTAGAAAATCTGTTTTTGATAAATTAAATGTTAAAGAATTAAGTCCTTCGAATTCTACTTTGATGGGATTTGGGAAATGCCGAGTAGAACCATTAGGCTGTTTTAAAGAAAGTATTCAGATTGATGATTTTAAGTGTAGTGCTGACATTTGTGTAGTAAACAATGATGCTATGTCTTGTGACGTTATTATAGGACTCAATGTGTTAATGCAGGGCGAAACCCTAATAAATGAAAATGGAGTTACGATTAAAAATAAATCACTGTGCACAAAAGAAATAAACACTTTGTCTGTTCTTCCAATTGATTTATCTTACGATGAAACTGAAGTAAATATTGAACCTGATGTTCCAAATATTTTCAGAGATAAGGTGCAACAATTGGTTTCGAGTTATGTACCGCGTAAAACTAAAACAACGAATATAGAGATGAATATTCTGGTAAAAAATAATGAACCCATATTTCATCAGCCTCGCAGGTTGCCATTTTCAGAAAAAAGAATTGTCGAAGCTCAAGTAGCTGAATGGTTAGCACAAGGAATAGTAGAACCTAGTTCTTCAGAATATTGTAGCCCCGTTGTAATCGTTAAGAAGAAAAATGGAACACCTCGTGTATGCATAGATTATAGGAGATTGAATAAAATAGTTGTAAAGGACAGATTTCCACTTCCATTAATTGAAGACATTCTAGATCAGTTACAGGGATCACATGTCTTTAGTACAATTGATCTTAAAAATGGGTTTTTCCATGTTGACGTAAATAGGGATAGTAGGAAATATACTTCATTTGTAACACACGAAGGGCAATATCAATTTCTTAAGGTTCCTTTTGGATTATGCAATTCTCCGGCTGTTTTTCAGAGGTACATTAACACTATTTTTCGACCTTTAATTAATGATGGTATTGTTTTGCCCTACATGGATGACGTAATAATCTTGTCTTCCTCCCTTGAAGAAGGAATCGAACGACTTGAACGGGTCTTAAAGCTTGCTAGTGAGTACGGACTCGAGATTAATTTTAAGAAATCTCATTTTTTGAAGAAGAGGATAGAATTCCTGGGTCATGTTATCAAAGAAGGTAAAATTTTTCCATCTACTTTAAAAACGAAAGCAGTCCTAAATTTTCCAGAACCGACTACTTTGAAACAAATTCATAGTTTTCTTGGCCTCACCGGATATTTCAGGAAGTTTATTCCAAAATATTCCATTATTGCTAAACCTTTGAGTGATCTCTTGAAAAAAGATCGTAAGTTTAAATTTGAAGAAGAAGAAAGAAATTCTTTCAATCGATTAAAGACATTATTAGCTGAAAAGCCTGTCTTAGGAATCTATAATCCCAGTTATGAGACTGAATTGCATACTGACGCTAGCTTAGAGGGATATGGAGCAATTTTATTGCAGAGGTCTCCATATGATAATAGTTTCCACCCTACCTACTTCATGAGTAAGAAGACCACTGACGCTGAGAAGAAGTATTCTAGTTATGAACTCGAAACTCTAGCAATCATAGAAGCACTAAAGAAATTCCGCGTGTACTTACTGGGAATTCCTTTTAAAATTGTGACTGACTGTGCCGCATTTGAAAAGACCATGTCAAAACGGGACTTATCAACTCGTGTTGCTCGTTGGGCTTTATTCCTACAAGAATTTAATTATGTGATTGAGCATCGTTCCGGTACCAGGATGGCTCATGTCGACGCCCTAAGTAGATCTCCCATTAGTATTTTTTGTGTTTCAGTTGATATTTTACCAAAGTTGAAATTAGCCCAAGATAAGGATAATGAAATAAAAATGATAAAAGAATTACTTAAAAGTTCTAGTTATGAAGACTATTGTGACAGAAATGGAATTTTGTTTAAATTTGTTGATGGTAAAGAATTAATGGTTGTGCCTGAAATTATGGAAACAGAAATTATACGAAGTTTCCATGAGAAAGCACATTCAGGAGTCAAATATACTGAGAAAAGCATCCAAGAGTATTATTTTATCCCTAAACTCAGACAGAAAGTAGAAAATATCATAGCAAACTGCGTTCATTGTATTCTTGTGAATCATAAGAAAGGAAAGAAAGAAGGTTTCTTACACCCAATACATAAAGAAGATGTGCCGTTAAAAACGTATCATTTAGATCACCTTGGTCCTTTGGAGGGTACACATAAGAATTATAAGTACATCTTAGTAGTTATTGATGCATTTACTAAATTTGTATGGATTTATCCTACGAAGTCCACAACATCTGCTGAAGTTATAGCGAAGTTGGAGATACAAAAGGCTGTATTTGGCAGTCCTTCTCAAATAATCTCGGATAGAGGTACAGCTTTCACCTCCAGCGAATTCGCCGATTATTGTTCTAAAGAGAACATTAAACATCATTTGATTACTACCGGCCTGCCTAGAGCTAACGGTCAAGTTGAACGTATCAATCAGACTATCATATCAATTCTTTCAAAATTGTCTTTAGAAAATCCGACTCAGTGGTACAAACATACAAATGAGCTGCAGCAGGCTATTAACTCGACATACCAGCGAAGTATAGATACCACACCCTTTGAACTGCTCTTTGGTACAAAGATGAATGCTAAAGGTACTGATAAGTTGATTGAAATGATCGAAGCTGAATTTCAAGCGAATTTTGAAGCTAAAAGAAATGAACTTAGGAAGCATGCGAAGCAACAGATATTTAAAATTCAAGAAGAGAACAGGAAAACATATAATTTAAGAAGAAGAGAACCAAGAGATTACAAAGTCGAAGATTTGGTCGCTATAAAAAGAACTCAGTTTGGACCGCATTTGAAATTAAAACCAAAGTATCTTGGACCATACAAAATAACTAAAGTTAAAGGTGGCAATACATACGATGTAGTTAAAGAAGGAAGTCATGAAGGTCCTAATTATACGACAACTTGCTCTGAATTTCTAAAACCATGGAGTAACTGTTAAGAAGAATACGAGAAAAGAAGACTGAAGTAAATTAAAGAAGAAAAAGAAATATATTGCACATATTTTCTGTAAGAAGACGAAAACTTAAAAAATATATCATGACGTTTAAGACGAAAATAGAGACTCTTAATGACGAAAGGAAAGAGGCTTAAAGACGAATTGAAAGACGCCTAAAGACGCATGAAAAGGTGCATAAAGACGAAGAAACTGCGGTTAAAGACGTTAACTACTGTTTCTATGGCAAATTAAGTTTGAAGACGACTCTACTCATTTTGTCATTCTTGAAGCTGAAAGACGATCAAGGACTCTAAATAGTCTAACCTATAATTTTAGACGTGCTATTGTCTATTCTGTTTTGCTTTTGTATTTTTTTTATATTTGCAGTGTCGCCTGGAGGACCAGACGAATCCAGGATGGCCGAAAGTATGTGGTGCCTATGTTGAACGACAGATGGCGCTGACTTGGATGAGGGAACGGAATTCCATCTAATGTGGCAGTTGGCCTCGAGACGTATTGAATGAATAACGACGCTAGATTTAAAGACGTAAACAAAAGTGTATCATAGAAGCGAACTAAATTTACATAAACTTATTTGTAAGAAATGTAAATACTTTAAATGTAATTAAATGTGCTGTCCTTTCAAGAAGTTTCTTAGATGTCTTTTTAAAAAAGGTATTACTCCACATATATATATAATGGATTGCATTGGCTTTCCTAATATACATAGATTACTTTTGCAATTACAATTAACATCTGTGCCATAATTTACATTACGCACGTTATATCCATAATTTACATTACGCACGTTATATCCATAATTTACATTACGCACGTTATATCCATAATTTGCATTACGCAGTTAGATTATGTCGCGCTATATCCATATTACGCGTATTAGTACGCGTAGTACATGAACTGTCCTGCACTGAGTAATTTGCCAGTATTGACATATTGCTGTTCTGTTGAAGGCAGTTTTACGCGCTGTAAAGTGCATAGTTATATGCGCGATTACTGATTTCAGTGCGTGATGTTCATTATTGACTCAATTCATTTGCAATATTTACAGTTTCAGTTTATGAACTGCTCGTAGCACATCATGCTGATAGTTAAATACATATGGAGTTTGTTTGACATCGTTTTTAATTTACATGATATATGGCACATGGTAAATAGTGTTTCACATTCCACCTTGCATTTGCATATCATACCTTAGCATGTTTGTTTTCAATTAGATATAAGTCTGTGCCCAAGTTCATGAGTTTATCAACTATCTTGTTGATTTTTCGGGCAGTACGTTTGTCTTTAACTATAAATCTGCAGAAAGCTTGCGTGTTTGTAGTCGTAATTGGCAGGTGCAGATCTGCTGTAAGCGGGCATTGGGCAACGTAATGATCTGCGGTGTCTATCTCACCACAGATACATTGTGCGTTTTGTGCGACCCCGTGTTTTTCATAGTACACGGGAAAAGGACTATGTCCAGTAATGTAACGGACCATTTGTGCATGTACTATGAGACGGTCTGAGTCTACCGTAGGAACGTGATAGTGGGCACGGCGTCCTGTCTCACCAATATCCCATTCCTCCTGCCAAAGGGATTTTGCCTTGTGTTTCACTTTTCTTTAAATATGATACTGACCATGGGATGGTGATGTGTTCCGCATTGATGTTTCGTGCGGCCTCCTTTGCAAGTTGATTTGTTTTCTAGTTCCCCCTGTTACCAACGTGGGCCTTGGTCCATTCTATCCTGGTGTTCAGATGGCTGTGGTCGCGCAAATGTGTCTGAATCTCTGCGATCAGTGGCGAGCTGTGCACAAGGTTCAGAATTGCATACAGTGAGGACAGGCTATCTGTTAAAATGAAGCTGTCTCTTTGCCGCTGTTGGATTATCGTAAGTAGAGCTTGTTTGATGTCCATTACTTCGCTCTGGAACACGCTGTTGTTTGTGTCCAAGTGACCTTCCCATTGTCCTATTCTGCGTTGCTGTCGGAAGGCAGCATAGCCGCAACCTGTATTTTCATCTAGTTTTGACCTGTCGGTATAATAGACTAGATCCTTTACATTGGTGTTTTGCTTGATGCTAATCTTTACTCCCTGTCCCTGCGTTGAGAGGTGATCGGCGAGAAATATCATCTCTTTTTCAAAGTCAACTGGTGAGTATAGCTTGTCTCTGAAGGCTGTTAGGGTGCCGAGTTGAGTAATCTCCTGGTAGGCTGCTTCCTTTTCTTCGCTCAGATGGAGCGGTAGTAATCCCGCTAGTACGCATAACGCATTTGTAGGGGATGTTCGGAAGGCCTTGGTGATATTCAGGAAGAAGGGCCGTTGTATGCTAAGTAGATGCTTGACTTTGCGGCCCTGTATAGGCGCTGACCAAACAGCCGCTCGATAAGTTATGACTTTCTCGGCTACTGTTGTGTACAGCGTTTTCTGGATGTAGGGGTTGAGACCCCATTTGTAGCCCTGCATATATCTTAGTTGTTGGGCTAATCTTGCAGTTTTCTTTTTCAGCTCCGCCACATGGCGGAGGAATTACATTGAATTTAAAGGAACGGTCCAGCGCATGAGCCTTGAGGGCATCCCTGTGTCTGATCTTGTTCTATAATTCCGCTGTTATGTGGAAGGATCAGCCGGCGGTCCGCTAAATAATTTACGATGGTGTTGTAAATATTGCTTGGGCAGTTAGCGGTTCGATACTACAGAAGACAGTAACAGCTTATTTCAGGTCCTGTAAGTTATGTCAGTTAATTAACGACCTTAATTATAGCCCGGCCGGGTATCTAAATAGTATTCGCATGACTTTTCCTAACGAGATCCTTGGAATAGACCTTCTTGGCCCTTTTCCCCAAAGTGAGTTAAATAAAAAGCGATACGTTTTGGTGAATGCAGACTATTTTTCTAAGTGGGTAGAAATAATTCCTTTAAAGCGAGCGTCGGCTAAAATAGTTGCAGATGCGTTCTTACATAAGTACATTTTAAAATACGGTCCACCGTTAAAAGTAATAAGAGATAATGGTAGACAATTTGTAAGTCTAAATTTTTAGAACCTGTGACATACGGCATATGAAAATGGTCCCGTGCAGATCAAAAGCAAACATCGCTGAAAGGGTTAATAAAAACATTGTTAAAATAATTAGAAGTTACGTTAAAAATTATCATAAACGCTGGGATGGCTGCGTTGATGAACTAGCATATGCTTTAAGAACTGCCAAGCATGATACAACGGGTAAAAAGCCCGTTGAATTATTTCAGGGTAGGATGATGTTGACACTTTTAGACAAACTTTTTTTGTTCAAGAACGAGAACCAGGATTAAACAGGCAAGTATTCAAAAGCTGATTGATGAAGCTTTGAAAAATTCCGATGTAGAAAGAGAATGGTAGAGACTTTATAACGATAGAAAACGCCGTGAATCAGATATTAAAGTGGGGGATAAGGTGTTGAAAAGAAAATTCTCTTTGTCTAGCGCACCTGAAAACGTCGTGTCAAAATTCGCCCATAATTTTGAAGGGTCGTACATGGTACAGCAGATCGTCGGGGCTGTGATCTACTTAAAAACAGAATCGGGAGAGAGAATAAAGGCTAGTCCGGATCTATTGAAAAAATATTATAAACTTAAAGATTTCGATGACTTACATGATTTCTTCCAGGCTTCCGAATCAGAAGAGGCGGCTTCCCCAGGGGCAATACTGACCCTACCACAACTTCCACCACCCGCGAAAAAGCAAACAACTAAATAAACTACAAGTTCTCAAATCAGCAGAAGAATTCTGGAGAAAGAATCCCTCAACGTGTGGAAGATCGAGCGAAAACAAAATTTGAGGATGAAAGAAACGTCCCGACTAGAAACAAGCATCGCCGTGTCATGACAAGGCCTCGCAGTAGACAGCCCCAGGATACATCAAAGAAGTGGCGCACAGAAAGATTACCACAAACCAGACCACCGGTCAGTAAAATGAAAAAGAGGCCTTCCGAAATTGAAGTCACAGAGCAAAGATCGAAACAACCTAGATTTGACAGGCAAGCGTCCTCGAATACCGATGTGCAAAGAACCAGTTTGCCGGACAGTAAAAGAAAAGACAAGACATGCCGACAGTGCATCTTAAAAGACCACTCATCAGGGGTGAAAAAAGGAAAAACCAATTCCCACCAGCGGACAGGAAACAGAGACGGAACGTCTGGTACATAAACCAGGTGGCTTTGGACACAATTCTGCGAAAAACGAATGGCCAAATACCAAGCATCAAAAAGCAGAGATAAGTGAATTTTTCTATAAATCGTTTCTGTTACGTAAAGTTGCATTAAAATGTTTCAAACACGAAATTACATGATAAAAGCTATTGCCTCGATTGAGGACTAAAGTTATTTCAGTTTTATTTGGCGAAAGCACGGAGTATAGTGTATTATAGAAATGTTATGTTAATGTAAAGAACTAATAGTTCGGTTTCGTTTGTCAAAAGACTATATTTATGTTAACGCGCCAAATGATCTGGCCTGATACAAGCAGCTTCGTGTTAGTACTTGTTAATGAAAGTCTATTTTAGGTTCTCACTTTTGGCGAAGAAAAGGATTCATTCAAGTAAAATTTTCATTTTATTCTCTATTGTCTTAAAAGTATTTGTTTGTAAAATGTTGAAATATCTGTTGTGTTAAAGTAAATGATACTTTTAATGAAGGTTTGGAGCTCAAAGGAGCATATATAATACGTATTTAGTGCTAAAACTTCAAAAAACGTTAATGCATTTAAAGTTTAATGTAGTCAATTGACTTCACACAAAAGAAATTTTAGTTAAATCAAATCATGCGATTTTGAGCGAAAGCTTGCATGCGTTTAAGATAAATGTAGAATATATTTGGTATGCATGTGTTTTGTAGGGCTCTCCACCGACACTCTAGTTAATTTTCCTGTTTATTAGCTGATGGAGAATTTAGAAATGAATTTGGGGGGTGTCGAAAGTTGTTATGTGCTAACAAGCCGATGTGCGTTTAGGTGGGGATTTTATCCACTATAACATAGTACACTTGCGTTTTCACACCACACATTTTGGAGAGCCAAAAAGGGATTAAAGTTTAAAATTTAAGCGTGAATGTAATTTAATAATTGTGAATGCATGAAACACCGTTACGTGCGGAAAAACTGAAAAAGGTACACTAAGTGCAAAAAGGTTAGAAACTTAATAAAAGATTGTAGTGTGAATTTAAAGTGTTATTTATTGTTAGAATCATATATTCATAAGTATTCCTTCCAAATGACTAGAAGGAGATAACTGAAGCCCAATTGAAAGATCATGAAGAAACGTGGAACAGAACTATGATGTAAAATCTCCTGCTGTTATAATTTAAAATTTTTGTATTTGAATGTAAACGGGGCTCAGGTCTTGTTAGTTGTAGAATTTATCAGTTTGTAACAGGTCTTTAAGGACCTTTACCCAAATCTGTTAAATTCTGGCATGGACAAATGTAGTCATTTATATTTATTTTAAATAACCTGTTAAATTTAAGTTACTTTCCTATAAGCCTTCATTCCCCTAATTGTTAGTGCCAGACTATTTAAATTGGGTAGCGCGCGTAAGAAATGCAAATTCTACCAGTAGGAGAAAAAGTTTAAATATCGACGTTCCAGTAGGGAAAAAGTCTGGGAAATCTCTGTGTTGTACGCAAGCTACCACTTAGCAGTTATTGCTGGTTTGACGTGGCTTAATAGCTATTATCTTGCTGCCGCTAGACTCACCTACGCGCTGTAGGATACAGGATTGTATGAGTCCTGTAGTTTAATTCTACTACTTGTGAATATCTGCAATTTTGAGGTTTTTTTTCCTACTGTTTTAGTTCCCGCCCAAGTAGAGGCATAGTATGTTAGCGTCAAGTTGACGCATTGTAAATAATTTAAAGAGTTTAATAAAGGGTATTTTTAACCCTTCTTCGGTGCCATTACTATTTCTCCAGTTCTACACAGCAGATAGACAGTAGAACCTTACAACTGATTATCAATAAAATTAGTCATGCCAAAGTTTTGATTGAAAATGTTTAACAGTTTCTTAGGTTATGATTCAAAAGACTCGAATTTTGAAAAATGCTCTAATATTCGAGGTATCGAATTTAAAAATAAATGTTTCTTCAGATTAGAGGATTCGGATGTTCCAACTTTAGGAAAAGCAAAATGTAGCTTTTTAATTCAGATCTTATCTAATGAATTAATTCAAAAACGTAAAGATACTTTGATCTTAGCATGTTGATCCTTGTGCCAATGATGAGAGTAAACAAAATTATTAATTTTTACATAAGTCTAAAAAATTTGATACCCTATTTTAAAATAATTTTCCTGCCCCATATGATTTATTCTATTCTTCCTAAAGATTGCATATGATTTAAAAATAAGGAAAACACTTGATTTTTTTTAATTTGAATTATGCGTCAGTCAAAAACTGTTTACATTATTTTATTCACAAAGACCAACCCTTATTCTTTTAATTTCAATTTATTTCTGACAAAATCCCACAACTGTTTTAAACACAAAAGGAAACCAAAAGAAATTTAGATTATCTCCCTGAAAGAATACTCTGTTGCATTGTACAATAGTTTAAAATTTATATTTTCTTTTCCATATTATTCTGAACGCATAACAAGAGAAAACAAAAATTATTCACTTATATCGATGTGTTACAATATTAGATACGTAAAAGGTGAGAAATTCTCATTAATTCAAAAGTTTCTTTCTGTTTAAAGCCAGTCTTACTATTTTTTAAATGATATAAATATAGATTAGCAACTTCTTTAAAATCCGTTTGCGACTCTTGAGATTTCACGCATACTATTATGCTGCTCCTATCGTCATAAAGTTTGGCTAGATCTATACCATAATAATTAAGGTATCTGTCATGTTAATGAATAACTGTCTGATAAATACTATTATACACCTCATATCATCAAAGTTTGACCTTTACTATAATAATCTAGGCATCTGTCATGCTATGGAATAACTGTCTGATAAACATTATAATACTACTCCTACCATCATAACGTTTGGCCTGTGTTATAGTAGTTAAGGGATATGACACATTACTGAATAACTATCTGATAATAGATTATTCTAAACTTTCTGCCCGTGTACCTAGAATTCTATAAGTACTCCGCCTTTATTGATCCCTTTCCCATCGCTTAATGAGAAAGGAAAGGCGTTCGATTTTTTCCCAGATTCGTTCTCCTTAAAATGATACTTTAGGGCACATAAGGAGGGTTAATGATTTCTGACATTAGTAGCCCTAACCATTTACGCAGGCAAATAATAAAATAGAAAATCCATAATTTAACATCAACGAAAGAATAAAAGATCTCTTATTGAAGACGCACTTAGCAAAATAGCGTTGTGTGCACCTTAAAATCTTTCTTTATCTTTGGCAAGATTATGATTGATTGCAACATTTTTAACAATGGGAATTGTAAGCAGTAATCACAATGTAAAGCTATCGATTATTCTGGAAGATAACTTTCAACTTTATTGATATTTACTGGCGTTAATACCCAAACAGCTTTTCATTGATTTATATGACATGATTTTCTGTTTCTCACCCAACCATAAACAATAAATAAGGCTTCATTTAATAAAAAGTGTCTTAGTAACGCTAAAAAATAGCTCATGTACCTTAAATTTTCTCTTCTCACTCACTCCTTTCATTTTATCTTCAAAAGGTTTGAGAAAATTTTTCTTCTTGAAACATAATATCAGTATATTTCCATATAACACCTTACGTTTCTCGACACATTTACGTTTGTCAAATAACTATATCTTAACGATGTCGAAAGCTCAAAAACCTCCCATGACTTACTTAAAACTTTGAATTCCAAGACCAGCAGAAAACCAAGTCATGAAAATTCAGACAAACTAAAAATTATCGATCAGGCAGTAAATACTCTAATGTATACGCATCGAAATTATGGTTATGGTTATTTATGGAAAGTAATGTCGTGTTTAGGCATTCATATTTTTCCATCATTGCGTGCTGATCAGTCAAAAACTGCATTTTTCAAAATTGTTTCTCACTGGTATCGTCTCATTATTACAGCCTCTGTGGTATATATTCTTCCCGTGGAAATACGCGCTGCTTTGTATAACACAGTGCATTTGAAGGTTTTAATAACAAGTGCCACTACCTGTATGTTGTCAAATATTTTGTGGTTTACATTATATAAGCGCAGAATTTTAATAAGGAAAGTAGTAACAAAGATGTACTCTTGTGTCAATTATAATTTGCGAAAGTTCGACAAATCATCTGTTTTAAACTGGATATTAGCCCTTTTTTGGTCAGTGCAAGTACTGTATGTAATAAGCTTTGTGTCATCAATGCACTTCACTAGAAATGATTACGAGAGTTTTTGGACATTAGGTTACTATGTGGAATTCAATTTGGGTGGATATATCCTGAGAAGTTTTTGCGTAGGCCTCTTTATACTCCAGACTGCGGCTTTCCATTGCTTTGTAGCTTTCATCCTATGTGCTATTTATTACAATGCCGTTGATTTATTTTCCAGTTATGAAGAAAAGCTGAGAAAGCTACTCTCTTCAAGAGGTTCCTTACCTATTTCCTTCATACAGTTGTACTCCAAAATAGTCGAAAGTGTGTGTAATTTGAATGACGTATTATCAACACCAGCCTTCTTAACAGTAGTCACACTCCTTCTGCACATGTTTAACTCACTGGCAGCAATACTTTTATTGCCGAAAAATATTCCTTTCATTTATTATTTAGAAATCATATATATTTTAGTACTTTCTTCTTCGGGACTCATATCTCTCATTTTTGTGGCCTCAACTATTCCTATAAAAATGAAAAGACTCCGAAATTTCTTAGAGCTTATCTGCCAAAAAGAACTGAGCAGATCTATAGTGGATGTAAAAAAGGTAGATATTTTAAAAATGATGATTGAAAAAGAAATGATCGTAATGTCGGCTTGTGATATGATATATTTCAAACGAGATTATATCCTTTCTGCTTTTGGTGCATTTTTTACTTACGGTTTATTATTTATAAATATGAAAAATTAAACAAACTCTACTAGAAGAAATGGCTGAAAAGCTAATCAGTCATTCTTTAAAATTGCAAAATATGATATTCTGGAATTTACGATCGCAGGAGTGTAGAGACATGGTGTTACAATATAATGTTTTGAGATAGTTTTTACTTTTCCTACATCAAAAAGGAATTATAGTAATTTTCTGATAATTGTATTAATCTGATTATCTAAAGAAAGTAGAGCCCATTTCTGCTGTGACAGATAATCACATCAATTTACTTCACAGTTCCTTTTGAGCGCATCACTTGATCACATTTTCTTTGCATTTAGTATTTATTTTAGATTTATTAAAAATTAATCATTCATTTTAAATTTTAAAAAATCGTTATTTTTTATTCATATTTGCAACATAGCATATTTACCTAAAGATATTTGTTTTTTGTATAATTTACTGTTGTAAATAATGTAGTTAAGTCTGTAATAAATAAAAATGAATTCAAGTCTCATACTTAATCACTGTTAATTTTTACTCAAAACAAATTTAACTATATCACAGAACTTTACATTTGCTGCTGATATTGCATAAATGTTTTTAAAAGTTTTAAAATTATAGTTCATTTTAATCTGAAATTTCAGTTTTATAAATGTTGACCTATATGACTGTCTTTATTAATTAAATAACAGCTGAATTACCTGAAATTTTCTTATTCGCGTTAATTTTAATAATGCAGTTTACCTTTCTTGGAAAAGAAATAGGACAAAGCGGAGGTAAAGTCATCTTTTTAACGGAAATGTGTCGCTCATGACGAAACTGCCTCCTTAATTAAGGAGTTGGAGTAATATAGGCTGCATATTTCTCAGAAAGTAACGTATTAAGAATCCTAGAAATGGCTGTCTACATTCAGAACAAAAGCTGAGCATGTTTATTAGACATTTGTTGGAATCAAAAATGCCTGGAATACTATATTACTTTATGATAATTAAAATGGATTCGCTCGTTAAAAAAAATATCCTATGTCGCATTATTCACATACATTACTAATATTATTTATAGAAACACATCATATTCTCTGAATATATTATGCAGTTGGTTTTCCAGTTAGCATTTGAAATAAGAAATCTACTTATGCCTTTTCACTCAATATATCGGCTAATCAAAACAAGGGTTCATTAAAATGTGTACATATAGATACTTGTACATATATATATGTATATCTAATATATATATATATATATGCGCACACTGCTGGACATAACAATTGCTAACATCAGAAAGCGAAACTAACAGCAGAATTTTATTTATTGTACATATACAGTATAGTGTGAGAAAGACATGGTTGAATCTGCTGTGATTTGGGGTGTACAGTACACAGAACGGTCACTTTGGGCAGCAACTACGGCTATAATCCCAATGGGCATAGATTCGAACTGAGCTTTGCAGTCAGATAAAGCTATTTCATTCCATGTGGCTTTAGCATTATACCTGAACTAGTCAATCGTAATGTTTGATGAGTGGTGACGTGCCAGTATCTTGGACACCCATGACCGGATGTTCTTACTGCGAAAGAGATCTGAAGAACATGCTGGCCAGGTCAGCTGTCGAACACGCTTCGTATCAAAGAAACTCTAGACATCACAGGCGACATACGATCGTGTATTGTTTTTTTGAAAGATGGCCTCATACAGGCCTCGAAGATAGTCCCCAGCCACGGGCCTTAACACGTCAGAAATGTAACATCAACTGACCACAATACCAGTTATGCAAAGAGGTTGCCAGGATATGTATCCAATAACACTCCATACCAGAACATCAGATGCTGAGCCCGAGCACGAATACAAACTGGCAATGTTCGTTTTCATTGGTGCCTTCAAACAGATACTGAACACAAAATTGGGATTCATCTGAAAAATTATATGGTACCACTCCTGTGTCCAGTCTTATTGTTCATCGCACCACTGTAGGCGTCCCTGTCTCTATTCCAGTATGAAAGGAAGCTCAAAAATACTGCCTTGTTGACAGTCCATGATGCAACAGACTTCGTGCAGACAAGAAAGATGACCACTGGGAACACCACCTGCTGCTGCTATTTTTTGCCGTCCAGATTGGATAATGGTTCATGAAACTAACTGCCGTACTGAAAGTCCCGGGTTCGATTCCCGGAGAAGGCATGACTGTTTGTAATCTTACAGCATTTGTGCAGCAAGAGGCACTCAGAATAACCGACAAACCGAAATCCTCTCGAGAGGCTGATTGTATGATTGTAGGAGGCTGAAAGACCCTCGAACCGCCCCCGAGGTTTTGTTCCTTGGAATTCTAGTTGGGACCGAAGTTTAACACTTAGCAAGGCTCGTCGATGCCTAATATGCCTACATGGATGAAAAGGTGCCGGCCTTTCTTCAGCCTATACCTGTAACTGTCCGTGCAGACACTTTTGTCCTGAAAACAAGCTAAATTCCTGACTCAATGTGACATAGCTGTACGACCCTCCAAAATGGAGAGAACGATGTGTCTGTCCTTTCGGACGTTAGTGGTACTGGGTAGGCTGAAATCTTGCATTGCACTGAGTATTGTCCTCTCTGACACAGCGCTTTGATATTCTCTTGATAGATATGGGATCTCGACCAACACGAGCAGTAATGACGCGGCACGATAAACCATCGTCCCGATAGCCACGATTCTGCAGCAGTAGAATTTTAATATGTGTTGGCAGGAGTTTTTCCTTCCTACAAGAGCCATAATACAACCTTTACGCAAACAACTAACGTTCAAATGAGATTCCTAAATAAAAAACCCTGCTTTACAAAATTCCAATTTATTCACAATGTAAATGGCGTTACTTATACTTGCTTTGTGTGTATGCACTGATATGCTTCAAATATATATATGTATATATATAGAGGGTAAGTTGAAGATGCTTTCTTTCAGTAAATGACACTCCCACACTTCTTCCACACACAAACATTTAATGATATAAAGAAAAAAGCTATACAGATTGAATTAGATAACAGTGTCTTAGCGCCTTTCGCGCTTGTTGGATACAATAAGATATTCTGTTCAACAGTTCAACAGTTCTGCAACAACCTTGTTATTTTAAATAGCCGCTCAGCGCCTACTCGCGCTGGCTACCATTGTCACCACCTTCACGCAGTTCTCTGACATTCTCGTCTCCACCTCGCTCTCGCTGGAGGTGCACAGGTGATGCCCTCTGGTGGCTATGGAACTTAGGGATCCCACAGCTCGGAGATCCTGACTTTGATTTCGGCCTCGAAAACATGGATCAGCGACACTGGTACATCAAGACAGAACCTGAAAATATATTTAAAAGAAACAAAAGAAAAGGGGAAAAATACAAGTGCGGAGGAGCGGCACAGTCCTAAGTAGGAACAGTCCAGAGTTTCATATGATCAGCTGCCATAGTTGTACAGCCAGGACCTTCATGCTGTCCTACTTTTTCCACCTGGTACCGGTGTTTGCCTTTTCTCGCTGTTGCACGATATGAACCGAAGAACTTTGACCTTAACTTTAAACCACCTCCATACTGCGTCCTTTGAATGGCCACTAAATTCTCCACGTTGCATACCTGTGCCTTTTTTCTCTTCTTATTGTATGTTCTTCTATTCTCTTCCTGAATTTTTAGGATGTTTTTCCTTGCTTCCTCTCTCATATCTTCTCGATCTTTCATCATAACATTTCTTTCTTCTTCGAGAATTTCAATAATCTTTAAGTCCTCTCGATTTCTCATTTCCACACTAGTGAGGAGCTCAGAAGGGGAGCTCTTTGTGCTTACGCTCTTAGTGCTGTTCAAGATCCGTAGTACATCTCCAACGTTATTTGTACCAGTTAGTAGGATCATCTATGGATAATTTGGATAGGACTGGAATCAGCATCAGATGAATTCTTTCCACCTATCCATTGCCTCTAGGAACGCCTGCAGTTGTAAGTATGTGCTGGATCTTTTCTTGTCTACAGTACTTTTCAGTCTTTGGACGTTTACGTCCAAAGACTACGTTTACGTACAAAGACAAAGTTTACGTACTTACATAACTTTGTAACAGGTATAGGCTGAAGCAAGGCCGGCACCTGTTACGTACTTACGTAAGACAAAGTTTACAAACTTATTCTTACTTATTATGTCCAAAGACTTATTATATTCCGTACCTTTATCACTTCTTATTCTTGAGGGATTACCGAAAGTTGATTGTTGCAGTTTCAGCTTCTGCAATGTCTCTTGAGCTGATGTAGCATTTACTGGATAGTGCCACACGAACTTTGTAAATGCATCAACGACGGTCAAGATATGGTTGTAGTTCTTATTTGTAGAAGGTAATGGTTCTATAAAATCAGTGTGAAAAGTCCTCAATGGGTTACTCTCATTTGGCATGGGATTCAGCAACCCTTCGCCTTTACCTCGTTTTTTGTCGCATAAAATACACTCTACGCAATTCAAAATAACTTGTGCAATTCGTCTTCTAAGGTTAGGAATATGAAAGTCCATTTTCAGAAAATCTTCCGTTTTAGACACTGCGAAGTGTTCCTTGTTGTGAATGCTACGTATGATTTCTAACTCCAATGCTTCGGGTACCACAAGTAACACGCGACCACTGTCGAACTTGTATAATATTGTCCACCATTCTTCACTAGGAAGTCCTCCTTTAGTCATTGCTCGACTAAAGATTTCAGCAACTGGAGACGCTCATCACTTTTTTGTGCAACTGCAATTTTGGCTTTAACTTCTCCCTGAGAATGCGTAACCATCATGACTGCGTTTCTACTCAACGCGTCCACGTGCTTCATTTGCTGCCCAGGTCTGTGAACAATTTCATAGTCAAATTCTTCTAGAAGTAACGCCCGTCTCGCCACTTTAGGAGTTAAATCTTTCTTGAACATAGTCTTTTGAAAAGCATCGCAATCGGAAATTATTTTGACCTTAGATACCGAAAGGTAATTTCTGAATTTCTTTAAAGCTTCCACTATAGCTAAAACTTCAAGCTCGTAACTAGACAGCTTGTCTTGTTGCAGGCTAGTGTTTTTACTCATGAAGTAAATGGGGTGTAACTGCCCATCATCAGACTTTTGTAGCAATACAGTGTCGAAACCATGACTGCTTGCGTCTGTATGCAATCCTAGCGGTGCTCCTTGTTTGAAAATATGCAAAACAGGACATCTCGATAAAAGTTCTTACAATTTGTTACATGCCTCTTTTTGCTCAGGCCCAATTTTGAATTCTACCCCGATGATCACTTAGCGGTTTCGCTATTTTCGAATACTTGACAATAAATTTTCTAAAATATCCCGTCAGACCTAAGAAGATCTGAATCTGCTTAAAGTTTCTGGGCTCCGGGAAATTTTGAATGGCCCTTGTTTTTTCATAAGAGGGGCGAATTGTACCATCCTCAATCATACCCCCGAGAAATTCTATTTTTCTTTTTAAAAACTGGCATTTTTTAAAATTAATCTCCAAACCGAACTCTTTGGCTACTTCTAAAACGCGTTTTAACTTTTCTAAACTTTCTTTCTCGTTTCGCGCTGGAATAATAAAATCGTCCATGTAAGTAACAACAGTGTCATCCTAAATTAAATCTTTAAACACATTACAAATAAATCTTTGGAACACACTCGGCGACGTGCACAAACCCAAAGGCGCTTTTAGGAATTCGTACAAACCTGCACGTGTAATGAATGCAAATACTTAATGCAGTTTTCCTCCACATGAACATGAAAAAACCATTTTTAAAGTCTAACGTCGAAAAAAAACCTTTGCTTCACTCAAATGATCTAAAACCTCTTCTACTTGTGCCATGGGAAAAGCATCCTTTATTATTTTTTTATTTAATTCCCGGAAGTCACAACATATATGTATCATGCTCGATTTTTTCTACACAAAACAATTTGCAAAGCATATTCTGAAAAAGATGGCTTTATATTCCCATCCCTTAACCATTCGTCTATTTGGTCATCAACAATTTTTTGGTCAGTAAAAGGAATTCGCCTCGAACGCTGAGAAACTGGTATTTCATCTTTTAATATTACTTTCTGGAAACAATATTGCGTAATCCTATGTCTGTGGGAAGATGCAATCCGTTATCAACGCATAAACCATTTCTGCCTCCAATTCAATTTGTTTACCGCTTGTGCATAAAGTAAAAATAAACTGAGCCGTTATTAATCCCAACGGTATTTTATTCGGAAAAAGAGATTTCTTTACAACTATTAATTCACTTCCGGAATCCATTAAACATTTTATTTTCCTATCATCAATCAACAATTCAATAAATTCTAACTCATTCCTAGTTGTATTATCCGATCTAATTTTCAACCCGGACACCTTTTTTTCAAACGAATTTTCTTCCTAACGGTTAAGGCAATTTTTCGCAAAATGAAACAATTCGTCTTTACTCCCGCATACATAGCAAGTACGTTCTGATTTACTATTATTTTGATTTACGATTTTTCCCCCTGAATCCTTTGAATTACTCTGTGCTTTTTTAAGATTATTTAAAGATTTAAACCTTTTATTTTCTGGAGTTTCGATTCGCACATTACTGATATCAGCTAAGGACTTACCTCTGAATGAATAAAATAAGTAAGAAGTAATAATGTAATTAAGTCATTCTCTACCCAATTGATTAGGTGGGAACCAACTTTGACCCTCCCGAACATTAATATGTTCCTTTGTTTTATAATCAAGCGTTTTATACAACTTATCAGATACAATGAGATCACACAATTTCTTAAAATAATCTACTTCTCTTAACCTACAATACCTACAATAATAATCGAAAGTTGCACTGAGTCGAGACGCGAACTGAACATGCGACTCAGATGAATGTCTCTGAGCATTTTTAAAATTATTCAAACATTCACGCGGTGTCGGCTGAAATTACTTCAAAATTAGTGCTTTTAATTTATCATAATCCGCAATTTCCTGTTCAGAAGCAAACGTTAAAACATGATTACATTTATCACCTAATAAATTAATCAACACTTCTGATTTTAACTCAATTGGTACGCCTTTAGTAGTAAAAGCTTTTTCAAGCAATTGAAAAAACAAATGCAGAGCTTCCGGTGTCTGAGGGATAGCTATAGTTAGTGTTTTAACGCTTTTGATGATATTTACTAAACTTCGCGATGCTGGTTTAGAATCTGTAAACACAGCACCGATTGGCACTTTCACCAGCCAATTGTAACTTCAGTTTTTGTAGCTCGGTCTCCTTCTCAAGTTGAGTAATTTAAGTTTTTCGCACTCTAATTTTGACTGCTCTTTAGTCACTTTGTTCTTTTGATCCTCTGCAACAGCTTTAATAATTCCGAATAGAATAATAAATTCAGGATTAGTTTTATAAATATTAGCATTCTCAATAATGGTTTTGATTTCGATGACTTTAGCTTCAGGCGGCACTGTTAGGCCTAATTCTTCTGCGACTATTTTCAAATCTTGTTTTCTGATATTATTTAACAAACTCATAGTTGCAATAGTAAATTGCAATAAAATAATGATTTACCTTGCTTGTTTCTTGGTTCAGTCTCGGACTAGGCCCCCAGATTTTCTGTGGGGGGGGGGTAAGTTGAAGATGCTTTCTTTCAGTAAATGACACTTCCACAGTTCTTCCACGCCAAGAAACATTTAATGATATAAAGAAAAAAGCTATACAAATTGAATTAGATAACAGTGCCTTAGCGCCTTCTGGCGCTAAGGCACTGTTACACAAACATACAAACACAGTTCTGCAACAGTTTTGTTATTTTGAATAGCCGCTCGGTGCCTACTCGCGCTCGCTAGCATTGTCACCACCTTCACGCGGTTCTCTGACATCCTTGTCTCCACCTCGCTCTCGCTGGAGGCTCACAGATGATGCCCTCTGGTGACTATGAAACTTAGGGATCCCACATATATAACGAAAAAAATATTTTAAAATCTTCCTCAAGAAAGCAAAAAATACAAATTAAATAAATTAATAGCGGCGATGTTTTTAAATCTTTAAGTGCTAAAAAAGAATATAATTAATAAATGCTTAGACTGTTTAAAATTCAAGCCATGAAACATTTTTATACACATTTTTAATAGTAAAATGAAAAACGTTTAATGAAGCGAGAGCTCAATGATACACTGGTGTGCAAAACGTAAGCAACGGCAGGGTTTTTTGCTATAACTCCACGAGAAATCAACTGAGAGATAAGAAATGCAGAAATGAAGGAGAGTATTATGTACGTAAACGATGACGAAAGCATCGGAGCTGAAAAAGGAATACAATGCATACGGTATGGAATCAAACAAAAACAAGCTTTATTGAACGCATAGTATCGCGACTCATGATTGTCTATCCAAGAGGAAGAACAACAAACAGACGTTCCTTAATATGGGATATGCCCTCCCCTCACTGCAATGGTTGCTTCGCACCGTCTCCGCATACTCAGAACCAACTGGTGCAACATTTCTTGCGGTAGGAGTGCCCATTCCTCAATCAGCATCTGTTTGAGTTGTTGGGTGTTCTCCGGAGGATGTAAGCGTGCTGCAATGCGTCTCCCCAAATCATCCCACACATGTTCGATGGGATTTAAATCTGAGGAGTACGCTGGCCAATCCATTCGAGTGATATCTTCACTTTCCAGTAGCTCTTCAAGAGCAAGAGTCCGATGTGGCCGTGCATTGTCATCCATAAAAATTAAGTCTGGGCCAATGGCACCTCGGAACAGATGTACATGGCGAAGGAGTACCTCCTCAGAATAGCGATCCCCGGTTACAGACCTTCTTTCGAAAACGTGGAGCTGAGTTCGTCCGTTCAGCATAATGCCACCCCAGACAAGAACTCCATGACCAGCGTTACGGTGTCTTTCCTTGATGTTACTGGGATAAAACCGGGTCCCAACCTCTCTCCAAATCAAAACGCGTTGAGAATCGCTTCTGGTACTGAACCGACTCTCATCCGTAAAGAGGACACGACTCTATTGATCAGTTGTCCAGCTTTTGTGCTCTCTGCACCACTGTAAACGGTGGCGTCGGTGGCCAACTTTCAACGGGAGGCAGCGTTCAGGACGGCGGGCGAATAGGCCCCCTTTGTGAAGGCGTCTGGCCACAGTAAACCGCGACACTTGTCGCCCCGTTGCTGTACAGAGTTGCTGAGCAATGGCGCTTGCTGACTGCTGTCGGCCTCTTTTCGCCTGCAGGACGATATATCGGTCATCCCCTGCAGATGTCGTCCTCGGGCGGCCACCACCAACCTTTCTAATAGCTGTACCTGTGGTTTGAACCGCTTTCCAAGCGCGCGAAACGACACTTTTGGTGATTCCGAACTCTGCAGCTACACTAGTGACAGTACGCCCCTCCTCCAGCTTTCCGATCATTCTTCCACGTGTGAAGTCATCCAGGTGATTTCTTCTAGCCATATGTCACGAACTGACTCACTGGTACTTGCAGCGAATATGTTGAATTGCGTCTCCGTCCTTCCTTTTATTCTATTGTTGAGCTGCGCGCGCCGACATCACGCGTTTTGTGTACGCTCACGTCGCCTCTGACGTTTCGTTCCTGATATTTGCATACGCATGACGTTTCTGCTGACTTACGTGTTCATTGTACTGATCTCCAGACCTCCTTTTCTGTAATTTCATGGCTATCTGCTAAATTTTTACATTGTTGCTTAAGTTTTGCACACCAGTGTATTATAGAGTACTTAAAATTGCTTTAAACACGCCTTCATCGGAAGAAAGAAATTGAAAATAATCTATATTAATCTGTTTAAAAGCTTATAGAATCATTAGGTTCTTATCGATGCAGGAATCCGCAAATGAAGAAATAGGAAATGCCTTCGCCGGGATTCGAACTCCGCACTTCCTGATTACGCGTCAAAAGTGCTTCTATTTACATTACAAGGGTGCGCGAAAAGGAACAACACAGTATCTTATAAGCTAAACATTTGAAATTATGCAAAAAAATGTAAAATTTAGGTTAGCGCAAAATTATCCTTTCCTTGGGAATACACACGTAAGCGTTTATTTAAGATTAAAGGAAATTATTTAAGATTTAAGAAAACGAAACTAAAAGAACTTTGATAATGGTAAGATATTAGCTTAAATTGCGAAATATTTCAACAAGTAAAATGCTTAAAATTAGGAAAAAGAATTAGTTAATAATAAAATGTAATGAGGTTTCTTTCGAAAAATTTATATATAGGAAATATATGTTACAAGAACTCATAATTTATCCACAAAAGGAACGTTGCCAGCTCCATGAAAATGATACACTGAGGCACATAAAAATATAAAATTCTGGGCGTGGAAAATCTCGGGAGGAGAAAGCGGAGGCAAGAGGGAGAAAAGAAAAATGGGGGTTGACGAAAAGCTCGAAAAATGGAAGAGAGGAGCATCTGACTTTCTGCAGTAATAGAAATAATCCGGGAAACAGACTGCACCGGGTGGAATAAATTTCATGATTACTAAGTACAAATTTTAGTGATCAAAATATTAAAATCCTGGTACGATTACAAAAGAGTGCAAGTTACAATAGTAAACATACAATAAATACAATTAATCAAAGTGAAAAATCATGCACGTACAATATACTATGACGCAACTACCACTGAAGTAATTGAAAACTCATACTTGAAGGTTGACTCATACTTAAAAACTTGCGAATAATTGACAATGTCACTTGGAATGGCCTTGTTGAAATATTTATCCTTAGACCTGTTTATGTAGTCCGCAATTTCCTTAATCTTTCAGTCATTATGTAAGAGTTCATTGCGAACAAGGCATTCTACATCCGTCAATTATACGTAAAAATTTATTTTGCACAACTTGAAGTTAGTGAATTTGAGTTTTTGTAGGTGTATTCCAGGCAGAGGCAGCGTAACACAAAATAGGGGAAATACACACTAGTAATGCGTACAGTCTAAGAAAGATTTTTATTAATGATGATACCGACGTATTTAGCGATGTTCACTATAGGAACAGGTTCATTAAATAAAAGTAAATTTTTATAATTTCACCGACATTTTTTGGTTTTACTAAGTATGAGAAGTTGAGATTTACTGACGTTGATTTTAACTCTCCAGTTCGTATACGTCTTCGAAAGAATAGACATATTCTTGAAGTTCGGTGATGGATAGATATGCTTCGAGCATATATTGAGCCAGCCAGTTACTGGCTTTTGTAGCCAGAAACACATGACCAGATGCGCACGCGAATTTAACCCATTTGCATACGTCTCTGACATCTACCGATCCTGTTATTTTCACATCGCTATACGCATTCCTTCGTAGTGCTGCAATTTCACTTTTGACATTCCACCCTTTCCATGGCGATGATGACACAGCTGGCTAGGAGCTAGGGATCAGAATTGCAAACCAAAACCTCCCTCTGAACTAAGATTTCGTCTCGAACACGTCCCGCTTGCTTTTTGCTTCTCCACCTAACTAGACCTACTAACTCCCATTGTCTTATAAAATTATATTTTTAAAATGTAATGGTACTGATTTAATTCTCAAAACAGAAGCTATGGCGCAAAAATTATTTATGCTAGCTTATAAAATGCTTGGTCAACTAAATCAAATAGATTCTTTAAATCTACCGTAACTGCAAGCTTCTTCATTGCGCATCTACTATTTTGTTTATCTTCAACTTATGAATGCATCTAAATTATTACATATATATGTAATAAGATTCTTGGAGAGGTAACTATCAAAAGATGAAATGTTTATCTGCGTCGTAATTACTTGGAGAGATTTTAATGCGTAGGTGGAATGATAGACTTGCAGACAGACGTGGTCGTAGATTCAACGCATAACTTTATTCCTTGATAACCAGTTTTTATAACATATATTCTTCTTTATACATCATCATTATAGTTGATTCGTCGGTTCTTTGTTGAAATTTTGATCTTGCATTGGATAAGAGCTGTCGCATTACAGGATTAATAAGATGGCTTAATGCGGAATAATTTTCAGATGATGTACTATAGATTATAGGTTAGTAATTTTAAGACAGGAAGGAATGTAACCAAATTAAAACGAGGTTGTAACCAAATTAAATTTTATTAAAAGAACTATTGCTAAATTAGTTACTAGTTTTCTTTCTTATTTTATATATTATGTATAAATGTGTGTGTGTGTATCTTCAACTTATATATATATATATATATACGTATTTAACGATCATTGTGCTGCTTGTTAACTAGTTAATGAATTAAATTACATATTTTTTAAGTTTATTTGCAAAGATGTTAATCTATATTCTTTTTATAATTATTTGTACCATTTGCAATGAATCTATATCTGAGGGGTGATTTATGGCATTTTGGAAGAGCATAAAGATTTGGTAATCTATCGTAGTTAGATGGTTGCGTAATTTGTAGTTCCTTATGAAATGCTTTAAAACTTTTTTGCTATGATATATTCTTGTGTTTTGGTATGTTTGTAAGAAATGGCATTATTCATTTCAGTTTCAATTAGTGAGACATAAAAAATTTTTCAAATAATGTTGAAATTATTACTGGCTTTGTCAATTTTGGTGATTACGAATTTTTGTTTCAAATTTTGCATGAGAGGATTGAGAAAATTCCATGGTAAATTGCTGTTAAATTCAATCCGTCGAATTCTTTGCTTCACTTCTTCTAACACTTGAAATTTCCAAGCCATAAAGGTAGAATTTGAAATATTTAATTTATAACCAGTCTTAACTATGAGCTCGTCGAGATTTTTTTCGAAACTAGTAAAACTGTCTTTTTTACAAATTTGGAGTATTGTTCTAAATTTTGTGCCCTTTTCATTAAATTTTTTAAATGCTGGTTGTGAACTAGTGTTAAATTGCCAGTAATAATATGTTTATGATACTCGTCTATGTAGCCTTTATACTGAGGCTCTTTGCAGTATCAATGGGCAGCAGAGTATCAACTTCTTTCGCAACCGCAGAAACCTTGTCATCAATTTGCTGTTCGATTTGGTGTTGGACGGCAGAGACTTCCTTCGATTCGTTGCTCCACAGCAGAAACTCCTCCTTCTATTTGTTCTTTTATAGAAGAAACTCTTTCTTCAATGTGTTCAACTTTATTTTCAACAGCCTCAATTCTGCCTTCCATGGTCTCGAATTTATTTTCTATTACGCTGGTAATTTCTCTATTTATTTCCTCTTGACCTGCTTCAATCTTTTCTTGAACAGCCTTCATTTCATCTTTTAGAGATTCTTGAACAGCCTTCTTTTCATCTTTTACAGATTCTTGAGCAGCCTTAATTTCATCTTTAACAGATATTTGACCAGCTTTCATCTCCTCTTTCACTGATTCTTGATCAGCTTTCATCTCATCTTTAACGGAGTTGACGGCTGTTTCCATCTTTTCTTGGAATGCAGCAAAACAATTGAGACAAGCTGTCTCAATTGTTCTTCCATTGCTCTCGTGAAAGGCATTCAAATCCCACCGCTGCCACCAAAGATTGTTACGCGCGTACGGTTTCGTTATGTATTGAATGCACAAGTCGTAAAAAGTTAACAAAAATTTATTCTTCCCACAAGAAATAAATTAAATTGCTGAAATATTTCTTAACAGATGTTCGTATAATATCACAATATCTCTAACGTTTAGCAAAAGCTCAGTTCGAAACAGATAAAATAATTCTATCTCACAGCGAAATCGCTACAATCAATAACAGCATTAAGTAAACAAACAGCAATTCGCTTTTTACAGCTACAACTACAACAGCAACAACAACAACTGAGATGAGTCTAGTCTAGTCTGGAAATCTATCGCCGGGATACCACATAAGATGCGGTGTATCCGGCTCACTTAAGTTTGCAACAAAGTGCTCCTAATGTATTTTTCCTGACAAGTAAGCAAGATAACTGAAGCAAGAGAGAAGAAAGATGAGTGTAGAGAAAAGAACAGGGGTGCCAGACACCGCAATGCAAGGAACCAAGACCAACGATGGAGACGATATCCTGACAAGTCATAATTCATGAGCAAGTGCTATGAGTACATAGCAAAATACAATAAATCAAAATATAAGGAATACATAAGCAATAATAATGAACAACAAATAAGAGTACATGAAACACAGCAAATTCAATAAATTTTAGAACATACTTATACAGTAATAGATGAAGTTAATATTTACATATATACACTGCAGCATAACTGCAAAATTCAATTATTATATCGGGAAGTTTAGGTTCCTAGTCAAATGTGCTGCAAGAGGTCTTAAGTTGTAGTCTTCTTCAAGGGCTACGTAGTCAAAAACTGAGAATTTATTTAAGTGTTCACATCTTAAGGCCTTTAGAAATTTCTATTTAGTCTGTGTAAATATTCATTCAGGTATTCAATCCTGAGATCCTTACGCAGAGTTTCATTCTTGACGTAGAAAGGAGTGTTCGTAATAAGTCGCAAGGCCTTGTTTTGCAGTATTTGTAATTTTTCTATATCCTTCCTAATATAGGTGGCCCAAGCTGGAGAGGCATATGTCAGGATTGGTCTAATGATTGCGATATAAATGTGCCTTTTCTTGGCAAGTTCTAAATTTTATTTAGAGCCGATTAGTGGTACCAGACTAGTTAAGGCAGCGATTGCTTTCCCTTTCACACTGTTAACATGTTGTTTCCATGTGAGTTTCTCATTTATGATAACTCCTAAGTAGGTTGCATACTTCACGACGGGTACCACTGTACCAAAACGAATCAATCTCTCCGTGATTGGCTTCCTAGTTCGCGTTCGTCTAACGATGAGAAGCTTGGACTTTGCCGCGTTAATGGCTATTCTCCATTTTTCACACCATTTTTCTATTGCAGGCATGAGTAGCTGTAATTTTTTCACTGCATAGTCAGGGCTTATAGATCTAGTTGCTATAGCTGTGTCATCCGCATAACATCCGAGATAATGGTTCGTAGTAATTCCGTCTTTTGGAAAATCAGCCACATATATGATATAGAGAAGCGGGCCTAAGATAGAACCCTGGGGGACCCCAGCGCCCAGCCTTTGATGTCCTGAAGTGTCGTTGCCTACGAAAACATAGAAGGTTCTTTCTCTGATAAATGAGTAGATGAGATGCACCAACTCTCTACTGAAGTTGAAATTTATTAGTTTATAAATAAGCCCCTCGTGCCAGACGCGGTCGAATGCTTTCGCCACGTCCAGCATGAGAACTGAGATGAGGTGTTTCATTTCGGCTTTTATAAGCTTTTTAATTATCAATAGAACAATCTCGATTTTTCTAGATTTTTCTGCATGGCAACAGTAATTACGAGATATTTATTTATTAAGCATTAAATGCACGCGCTCTTTTATTTTTTAATTTTTATTTTTTTTCAACGTAGCTTTGTGTTCAAAAATAGTCTGCGTTGCACGGGGAAATAAAAAGGAATTTTAATTACAATTCTAAATAAATAGCCAAATAAATGTGAAATTCGTAACAATATCATTAAAAATATGTAAAACAAAATACTAATTTTAATGTGTAATAGTCCCTTCATTTTCTATTGAAATTAGGATAGTTTTATTTTCCATCCTTGGCATAATGTAAGATGATGTCAACAATCAGTATCGAAGCTTTTCATAGCCATTGAAAGGATTTTAAGTCAAAACCTTTTTTCTATTTTTTAGGCCTTGTAATGCTTGTTTCGTAATTAAAGCAAACTCCATTTATGGAACACAGCAAACTTTATTTAATACATCAATTTCATATCTGCAACATATAAGTCAAAGAAAAGGTGACATGCAAAAATTAACAGCAAAAACGTATTCTCTCTTTTTTTTTAATTAAAAATCATTTTCTTAATGAAAGGATTTTAAGTCAAAACATTTTTTCTATTTTTTAGGCCTTGTAATGCTTGTTTCGTAATTAAAGCAAACTCCATTTATGGAACACAGCAAACTTTATTTAATACATCAATTTCATATCTGCAACATATAAGTCAAAGAAAAGGTGACATGCAAAAATTAACAGCAAAAACGTATTCTCTCTTTTTTTTTAATTAAAAATCATTTTCTTACTTCGTGCGAGAATCGCACGCAGCTCTCGAGTTGCCGTTTCAAACATTGCCATTTATTATCATATATATTTCAAATTCAAATATTTCAAAAGTACAAGATTATTATTGCAACAATATCTAAAGCTGTTACAATCTCTCCCCCAACGGACAAACTTTTCCGAAGAGAAAAGTTCTTGAACGCGACTTTCTCATTAATATTAAGAGATGGCAAATAAGATTAGAGTTAGAAACCTCACTTTCTGGACAATGCAAATTCATTTCAGAACACTTTGAATTATCTTCTAAAGATTTAATCCCAGTTTCAACAGAGACAGCACTAGAAAATGATACAGATGAATCAGCATTTTCTTAAGATTTTGTTGAAGTACATTTATCTGATTCACCAGAAGATTTTTTAATGTCAGAATCGTTTCTAGCAACATCATTATCCGAACTAACCACACACATTTTTGTTTCATCTTTTGGAACTGAAATGTTCTTGTTCTCAAGAACTTCCTCAGATGATGTTAGCTGCTTATCAGTTATTTTCCGGTCAGACTGCTCGCCGCCAATGTCAGAAGATTTTCAAGGCTCTTCTGCCTCTTCATCAGTTAGTTTAATTTTTCTAGATGTCTGTTCACTACTGTCATCAGGTTTTACCTCTTGCTCTTTCTCTCTATCAGTCACTACATGCTTTTTTTCTTGTTGCTTATTATTACCACCAACAGAATTTCCAGGATTTTCAGATGATTCTGCCTTTACAGTACAACATTCAGAAATTTCTGATGCAGATGCCTCAACTTGAGCAACATTTTTATCAAAAGATCCCATCACTTCCTTTTCTTTACCATCAGACATTAATCATCAAGTACCTCAGCTATTGATAATTAAAAAGCTTATCACTTTACCTCAGCATTACTGCAAGATTTATTGTTTTGCACAACAGAATGAGTACTATCATCAACATCTAACACTGTGAAATGGATTTTCTTCATTTTAATTGATTCTTCAGATGACTTCGTCACACATTCTGTTGAATCAACAGCTTTTACTGGTACTTTAGAAACATTTGCAATACACTGAGAATTGCTTTTAATGTCCTTTTTCACAGAATTCTGTTCTTTTTGCTTAAGGATATCTATTTTGTTTTTAGTATCTGTTTCACAATTCTGATTCGTTATCTCAGATTTTGTATAGATGCCTTCACAGTTTAGTTCAGGAGCACTGATTTCATGCTTATCCTTTTGAGTACATACAGGACTACAGTTTATGTTAGATTTTAATAATGTATCTGTTACTTCACATTCAGCAGCACTTTTGATGTCAGTGGACACTTGTGCACCACTAAAATTATACTTACTCAAATTATCAAAACATGTACCACTAAATGAAGGCTTTTCGTTGGCATTTATATTTTTACAAGAATTAGAATCCAGTTTTGATTTTTTATCATGAGTTACAGATTGAATAACACTATTCTGAAGACCAGCCATGGGGTTATTATCACACATGTTCAGTAAGGCTTGCAAATAGGAGAAGCCTGAAACTTGTGATGGTCTGTCATCATGCTTGTAAGGTATATCTCCATATTGGTTTAATAATTTACTGTTTTTAACTTCAAATATCACTGACTTCCGAGCATGTTCATAACTTCCTTTAACAGAATCATCTTTCACCATAGATAAATGTTTCTTTTTAAATGGCCGTGGTACTTGAGGATTAATGTTCATACTAGAGTTTTCTACATTAGAACCTTTCTCAGAGAGAGGATTTTCTACAAAACTTTCTGGGTGAATACTTCTCAGAGAATCACTTCTTTTGGAATCAGGAAGTAATGAATTTTTACTATCAAGAGGAAGAGGCCCAGTACTAGAATGATTATTAGTCACTGATGCACTTTGTTTGATTCCATCAGAAGTCCGACAAGATATGCTCAAGTCCATTGGTACTTCATCATTGCAACTACTTTGGTCAATATTTGAATGAAATCCATCGCTGCATTTTAAAAGATTAGACTTTCTGAAACATTGCACAAAACATCAACTTCATGATTCACAGCAACAGAACGGTCTGGATCTACATGCTCTTTATTACTTGGTAATGAATCACTGGAAATTAAACTACATTCAGATTGAGCAACAGCTATATTGCACATTTTTCATTGTTCATTTTTATTTCAAGATTTTTAATTCAGTAGTGCAGCAGTTCGGTTGCCTAATAAATACCTTTGTCGAGTTCGTTTCCAATAATGGCAGCCTTGGTTATTACATGTCCGAGATCGCAGTTTAGTTCGACTTCAGCCAAGGGTAAACAGGTTGGATTTAAATCTAATGGTTGTTGCACCCACACGTTTTCAGCTGTCAGTATTTCTGGCGTGATGTATTTACGACAAACTATATCAACACTAGCACCTGAATCTTTTAATATAGGAATTTTGTAGCCATTTACGTATCCAGTACTAGTATAAGGTAACAGAAATTCATCATCCGGTCTTGAACTAATTCTGTTTAGATTAGCAGAAGATTCAGTACTATTCTTAAGTTTTGGACACTTAGGTCTTAGATGCTGATAGGACCCACAGTGGTAACATTGCAGTGACTTTCGTTTTTCATATTTATCATCTGGACGTGGACTGCTAGGTCGATAGATCTTGCTTTCCGAATTAAACTTTGAAGGCCATTTATTTTCAGCATTATTTTTATCATCGGAATTTGTTTTACTTTGAGTTTTTGGATTGTATTTCCCTTTCCTCCGATCAGCTGCAAGATTTTTTTGGAAGTTTCCGCGGACGTTTTCGTAGGCATCAAGTTTTTTAGCTAATTTCTTGGACTAAATCATTTCTACTCATTCGTCAAGAAAATGATCTCAAATTTCAGGAAGGACTCGACGCTTAAGCTGATCAATCAGCATGAAGTCCAACAACTGTTCAAAACTCTCAACTCCTAAACCAGTTACCCATTCCTTGCAATAATTTTCTAATTCATAGCTGAAATCCACCCATGTTGATTCGGTACTTTTTTGATGCTTCATGAATTTCTGCCTAAACCTTTCAGGACTTAATTTAAAACGCTTTAGCAATAAAGTCTTCACATGTTCATAATCTTTAGCTTTATCAGAGGGTTCTCTAGCTATTATTTGTGTTACTTCGTAAGGAAGTAGTCCTAGCAAATGAGATACAAATTCTTCTTTATCAATTTGAGCCCATTCTGCTTGCCTTTCAAACAGTGATAAATATAGACTGATATCTCCTTCTTTGTCGTCAAATTTCTGCATCAGATGTCGCAATTCCGTTTTCGCCCGGACCTGTCCGGTGGTTTGAGACTTTATCTCAGCTTCAAGTTTTAATCTCTCTAAATCATATTGTTCTTTCCTTCTTCGTTCCTCTACTTCTTCCTGTCTCCTACGTTCCTCTACTTCTTCCTGTCTCCTACGTTCCTGTACTTCTTCCTGTCTCCTACGTTCCTCTACTTCTTCCTGTCTTCTACGTTCCTCTACTTCCTGTCTCCTACGTTCCTCTTCCTGTCTCCTACGTTCCTCTTCCTGTCTCCTACGTTCCTCTCTTTCTTCCCTCTCTTTTCGGTCCTCTATTATCGTGTTTAAGACTTCTTTGACGAATACTTCGTCATAATCTCTGCTCTCAATAATTTTCTGTTTCAGATCAACTATTTTCAAATCAGCAGTCACCTGAACACCTAGTTCAGTTGCGAGATTCTGCAAATCCTCCTTACGAGCTCTTCCTAAGAAAGACATTTTTTTCTACTTCTAAAGTTTACGAACACCCTGTTCTTTACGCTTCCGCAAAACAGCTCAACTTAATTGCAATAAATAAATAAAGTGCTCTGGCAACAAGGAATTAAATGCACTTGTTTAAATACTCAGAATAAGCAATACCACATTTATTCCGAACAGCATATGACTGTTACCATCAGTTGATATGCAGTGATGCACCATAAAATAACATACAATAATTTACGACTCAAATATATATGTAAAAATGCAATATCAGTTTGAGTATTAAAGTTCAATGATGAACACTTCAAACTGTCGAAGTCCAATGATGGACACTTCAGACTAACTAAGTCCGATGATGGACACTTCAAACTAAGTCCAATGATGGACACTTCAAACTAAGTCCAATGATGGACACTTCAAACTAAGTAAGGAATAGTAAACTGAGTTTAGAACACAGAAAATTTTTGCACAGTTATGCTAAAATTTGCAAAGATGCAAAACACATTTTCGTATGCTTTTCAGCAGTGTATAAAATCAAAATTCGTTCAAAAACTTTATAATATCGTTTGGAATCGGGAATAAAGAAACGCTATACCTTGCTTTCCAGGAGATATGCTTTCATTTCAAAAGCACGCACGATTATTCTATCTCGCCGGTGCCTCCAATAATAATTAAGACTGTAATGCTTGTTTCGTAATTAAAGCAAACTCCATTTATGGAACACAGCAAACTTTATTTAATACATCAATTTCATATCTGCAACATATAAGTCAAAGAAAAGGTGACATGCAAAAATTACCAGCAAAAACGTATTCTCTCTTTTTTTTAATTAAAAATCATTTTCTTACTTCGTGCGAGAACCGCACGCAGCTCTCGAGTTGCCGTTTCAAATATTGCCATTTATTAACATATATATTTCAAATTCAACTATTTCAAAAGTACAAGATTATTATTGCAACAATATCTAAAGCTGTTACAGCCTCCATATTGGATGATGCATTTGCGTTCTGCTCCTCGGCCTATTACTTACTACCTATCTGCTCTTCTGCTATCTTCTTACCGCGGTGATATCAAAAATGTGAAATTTCTGGAACACAAGTTATTTGTTTCGATCAAATGCGATTATAATGAAAAGGAATCTTTAAATTAGGCCCGACTATAAGCATCTTCATTACACATAAATTATTACATATTGTTACTTATTTTACTCACGTACGTTAAAGGTTCGTGGAATTGGAGTGATTAATGACGAGAATTGATGAAGTATCGAAACACTCTTTATTAGCCAGTATTCTTCAAGACAGCTCCCAAATCATGTTTACAGTCGTCGAAGAACTACTATAAAAACGCAGAGACAATCAGCGACACAGCCTTCAGGTTCTCAGGTATAACGGGGAAGACAGCTTCACGTCAAAGCGCCAGAGTACAGCTCCCGACTCTGCTTGGTCGTTCTCGGAACTCTAAGTACTCTCGAGACTCTCCACGCTATAACTCGTGATGCACTGGACGATACACTGGAGTCCTGGCTCGGTTCGCTCGTTCTCGGAGCTCAACACACTCTAAGATAAAACTCGACGATGCACTAACTCGCGATACACTAAGAGATTCTCTCGATGCACTAGACGACCACCTCGCTGTTTGGCTACTCGCTCACTGACTGACTATCAACTCGTTAGACGAGACGCTAACTCTTCGCGTACCAGCAGAGTTTATATAGCTTTCGGTTTGTGTTCGAGATGGTTCTGGGCTACACCAGTAAGAATTCGTTCCAGAAGGTTCCCCATGCATTTATAACATATCGTTAATTTTGCCGCCAAACGGGCGATTTCTCGCCAAATGTGGCAACTCTGCCTTCCCTTGCTATTTTCTGGCGACCCTAAACCTGCTTTGCGTGGAAGCTATCCCTCCGAGCCTAGACATTTCGTAACAATATATATTGTAATGTTCCTCACTTGTATTCTACTAAACTAAGTATTGTGGAATATAGTGAACTACTAAGCGAATAATCGCTTAAATCCAAGAAGAGAAAGGTAGACTCAAGAAGAATTAATTACCCTTTATTGCTCAAATAAAGATTCACATATGACCCCTTTCTCAGGACGTATAATAAAGCCTCCGCTTGGGCTTAAAAATGCAAGAAATAAGAGCTAACTAATGACTAACTAAAGAGATTTAGCCGAAGCTAACATAAATTCTAAACTAATTCAACCGTAATATTAAATTAGCTAGCGAAGCTATCGAAAGGCACGTAATACGGCCAAGAGTAGTAACAGTTAGAGAGACGTATCCAAGAAGGCAAACGCGCGCTATCTAACTAATCAGGAATCCTAATTCTCTCTCTCGAAGTCAGTAGAACTTTGACTTTTCTACTTCTCATTTGCGTTTAACGCGATACTAAAACCTCATTCTGGTAAAGAATTGTGAGCTGAAGCTAGAAGAGATAGGAAAGGTGCATAAAATAACTGTTATAAAATTAAGATATACATTAGAATATAATAAAAATTTTGGTTTAACGAAGATGACAAAGATTCTGAAGCTGAAGAGTTTTATTTTTTTTTTTTTTTGTAATAACAGGAATTCGCGAATTTTGAATTAGTGGATTTTCATAAATTATCTTTATTTAAACCTAATTTTAATAGCAATAAATCTAAGCACTGCGATGGTCAAATTCTGTTGCTCAACAATATCAAGTGTACATTACACATATTTACAGCATTACAACAGGCGCTAAAGAGAGGCGAGTTATTAGACACTAACTAGGCAAAGGTAGGTGATAGATTGCTGGTCACCCAAATTGCAACACCAAGAAAGACAAGAGATATGACAACAAAATTTATTTAGTAGGTAACATGTTGACCAAGTATGAAATGATTAAATTTATAGACTTCTGTGAAGTGTGGTTCCTTCTAGAATCAGTAGCCATAACAGCGGCCATTATTGGAGATCATCGCTGCCACACGCATCAGCATTAGTTCAAAGAGACTTTGGATGTGTTCTTGGGGTAAAGCAGATCAAGCAGCTTCCACACGTTGCCAAAGTTGATCTGGTGTGGCAGCTTGGGATGTAATCCCGGTCAATCATTCAGCAACCATGGACCACATGTTTTCTATCGACGAAAGACCCGGAGACCAAGTCAGCCAGGGAAGCAATTCAATCTGGCGATTGACGCAGAACCCTTGGACAATGCGTGCCACGTGTGGTCGCGCATTATCCTGTTGAAATATGGCTGTGAGCAAGCTCTGAAGGTAAAGAAGGACAATGGCTCTAACATCTCGGACATGTAGCGCTGGCTGTTTAAAGTACCGGCAATGCGTACTAGAGGAGTGCGAGAGTGATATCCAATACCGCCCCATACCATAATACCCGGTGGAGGACCAGTGTGGCGGTGCATAACGCAGCTGTTCAGCATGCTATCTCCACGGTGTCTCCAAACTCGAATCCGACCATCGTGGTGTTGGAGACAGAAGCGTGACTCGTCAGTAAATACAATTTCATTCTATTCTGCCGTCCACATCCTTCTTTCATCGCACCATTGGCGGCGGAGACGTCTGTGGTTCTGCACCAAGGATAGACGAAGCAATAGACGTCTTGCGAACAAAGCACTCTGATGCAAAAGGCGTCGAATGTTACGCGCAGACACTGGATGATGCGTTACGGACTGAATGTGCTGTGCTATGGTTCGTGATGTGACTGAGCGATCCGTCACTGCCATGCGCACAATGTTCCTGTCATCGCGTGAAGTGGGGAACTGAGGTGGATGCGATCGAACACGTCGGTCCGTCATAGCCTCCTGCATCCAACGGTCACATATCCGCATTACATTTGTTTGGTTTTGTCCAACACAACTACTGATTTCCCTAAAAAATAATCCACACTCTTCGGTAGGCCACTATCCTTCCTCTCTCGTACTCGGATACTTGACCAAATAATGATTGCTGTTTATTACGAGGCATAATTGATAGTTTTTTTTTTGAAAAAAACCACAAGAAAAACACAATTGCCGAACTTGAAATCGTCGAAACCTCCAAGCCTTAAATAGGGCTTTGAAGTGGCGCCACAGGCGCGCGTGACACAGGCGCCACAGACGCGCCACAGCGCGTCTGCGCTGAAATTCTAATCATTTGCATATATCACCTCCACTAATGCATGTTGTAAATTTCATGTTATTTGCATGCTTCCTTCAGGGTGTTGCATTTACGGTGGCCAGCAGTGTGTAGCTTGTGTTAGACTGAAAAAAATAGGGCTTTGAAGTGGCGCCACAGGCGCGCGTGACACAGGCGCCACAGACGCGCCACAGCGCGTCTGCGCTGAAATTCTAATCATTTGCATATATCACCTCCACTAATGCATGTTGTAAATTTCATGTTATTTGCATGCTTCCTTCAGGGTGTTGCATTTACGGTGGCCAGCAGTGTGTAGCTTGTGTTAGACTGAAAATGGTGAAGTTACTTTATTTTCTAAATAGATGGATACGGTACACTTCATTGTTTTTAGTTTAAAAGTCTGGATTTTAGTACTATTGACTAAACGGCATCGGTTTAACAGATGTCGTTAAGTAAACACGTGCGCTATTTGAGTATAATAATGATATGATAGATAATAATTTTGTAATGATGCACTTCCGAAAATTTATTGTAAGCATTTCGCTATTTTTAATATAAAGAGAGGAAATAATTAAATCAAGCTGAAAGTTTTAAGAATTATTACAATTAAAGCTAAAATTTTATCATACTTATATATTAGTTAAATTAAACCAAAATGTAGCAGCCAGTCAACAGTCATTGATTATTCAATTAATTAATCTTTTTACTGCCAAAATATTATAGCGACTTTCCTCTTCTTTATTTTCCGCCTTTCCTCTGGAGACTGTAATATTATTAATAGTCTTTCGCTCATTCATGCTGGTATCAAGTATTCTTCGAATTAGAGCTGAATTAAATCACTAACAGATTAACAGTATCAAATTGTAATTGATCACTTTTATGTCACACTATAGAAATAGATAATTATTTTCTAATACTCACAGCTATGAACTGCGATAATTCTACCCTTCTAGTTTACCAGCAATTATTGCATTTGCATTATATAAAAATTCCTTTTCTGTTGGAAAATATTCGAAAATTAATATTTTATTGTTCAGGAATAAACAATCAATCAAATGGGAATTCGAGAAAATGGGATCCCGGATTTAGAAGGTAAAAACATGAGTAACAACGTTCTTAAAGATCAAAGCTTATTGACACAGCATGAAATGATTCGAAACAGAAGTTCTTTTGTTATAATTAGCAAAAGATATACATTTTAAAAAAGCTTATTTTTCAATATTACACTTAAAAAAAGATTTGAAATTAAACGTTTAAAATTTTTAACCGTTCAAGTTAGCAGAATTATTAAATTACAAAACTACTATGAAATTCAATTAAAATGATTATGTGAAACTTAAACGATATTTTTATTGAATATAAAATTATGTAAAATGCAAGAAGTAGATCTTCCCCTCGTACATAAATTTCGAAATAATTTAGTATAATGCTCATACATGGTAATTTTTATGTTAATTAACTTACTATCCTATTATTTTATCTATACTTTCACTTCTACTTCAGTTCTCACTAGGATGCAAATTAACTAAGCGAAAGTAAAAAAAGAGTTCTTGAAAATTAGACACAGAGGTTTGGCAGCAAAGCTGATCTTTGGCAACAACGCAGAATGTTATGATTAACAGAGATTGTTGTAAAGCTTGCCAAGCTCGGTTAGTTACTTTAAGCAGTCGCTAGTCAATTTCTGATCAAATTCTTTTACCCAATTAAATTAGTTCCAGTCAATGCTTTGTGAATTTTCCAGCTTTAAATTGCTTTAAATTTAATATGCATTTTATCTTAATCCCGCAAGGAGACTAGATTATTATTATGCATTTGTTAAATTTAGAGCTGTAATTAAAATATTGCTTAAACGTTTTTTCTCAGTTGGAGTTACTTTAACAGGTAGGGTGATAAACTGCCTAACAGTCTCACTACGTACCAAGTTTAATTACACAAGTGAGTGGTTTCCCACAGCATCATTATTTGCATTCAAATCCAATCACTATCGTTCCCTGCCGCTCATTGCAATAAAATGTTCGATGAATGCTCACCCTTTAAAATCAGTGAATAAATTCTTAATCCATCTGCTAAGCATTTAGTATTCGAACCCAAAGCTGCCTTAAACAACAGACTGTCTTATGTTCAATCTAGTACAGTAATGCGTTCAAATTAACGATTTTAAGTCTGGTCTTCAACTAAGACCTATAACTGCTCCTTTACAGACCGGCACGCTGTTGCTGCCGCACAAAACTGGCAACTAGGTTTTTGTCACTTCCCTCTGAAGATTAAAACACCAGCAACCTCTCTATGAACTTTATTTTTGATTATTCGTTATGATTTTGAACCCAGTTTTGACTGATAGAACTTAAAAGAAAGGAAGCGAGAATATAGTTGTCTTTTACCTGTAACCAGTCTTTTGAAAAGATGTTCATTTAGTGAACCTCAAATACTTCCATTCCTCGAAAGGGATTACAGTCACAAGTACCCTAATCTCATCTGGCATTCGAATTTGCATGAATTAGCGTAATCAATTTTTGCTAATTAAGATTCAGAGAGAGAGGCTCTACCAATCCGATCCCACCGGCGCTATGAATTACATCACCTCCTCCACGCGCATTCATTCATGATGTATTTTAGTATTCTTTCATTTCTTTTTTATTTCAGACACCTTTATTGTAAAATAAAAATACTATTAATCCCTTACTTCCGTTTCGGGAAAATATGCCTTGTTTTCGGGTCTTAATAATAAATAAATTCGAACCCATTTTATATAAAATTTCTAAATATGCAAAATCATTTTTCATAAAATACGGTATACTTATAAAAGCTCTAGATCTAGTGTCTAAGGAATTATAAGCTGCAAACAAGTTACATGGTAAGCATTAAAATGAAAAACAAAATATTTCCTACAGGAAGTTATGATATGGTAGTCACATACTTTTGTGTTTCAAAATCAAATAATGTTTCATTCTTTTAACTTCCTTTCCATTTCACTAAATAAAGATGAATTCTAATTAGCGATATTGAAAAAGGTCACCCTGCCTTTCATTCCGAAAGGATTCGTCTCAAGCTTGAATGATTTTGCAAAGAAGCCAAAAGACCAACAGAAGTCTAATCTTATAAGAAAGCTTGTGGACGGGAAACCATAGCTTATCAACAGATTAATCAGCATCAAAAATTTTTATCTGCATCAACATTCAGCAACTTCCTTTGTAATGTTTTAGAAAAGACTTTTATTAATAGCGCTTTGCTACGCATTAATAAGCGTAAGATGAAATATTTAAAATTTCTATACTACTGTGCTATTTAGGCAGATCTGTGCTCGAGATTAAGATCTTAAAATTCACTGCAGTTCAGGTCCCTCCTTCTTAATTAGTTATTTTTAACAACATGTTCAAATTCTAGTTTATATTAAAGCGTAATTAGTCACACATGTTGCTTTTTTAAGAAAATTTTGATTACCTTAAAATGACGTTTAAAATGAATCAAATTAATTCCTAACAATTTATATTCTTTGAATTATAGTAAATTTTATTCCGAACAAATATCAGTTTTTATATATTACATGTACGCCAATCAGCATTGCCTTGCATTGCCTTTCAGATAGCTATTATTTGCATACTCTTATTCCATATAAAAATTTATAACAGCAAAAGAGAAGTAAACAAAAATGCTTAAGGCAATAAATGTAAGTATTTGCTTCTTATCACGAAAAATGAGGGCGAATAAAAACTGATTTCTATTTGGCCAGATCAAATTTTACTAAACTTCCACCAAATTACAATGCACCAATTTACAATGCAGCCGGTTATTTAAAGTAAGTTATATGTGACCAATCACTTTTTTCGTAATGAAGTTGACAGATATATATAATAATTTAGTCACAGCTTGGTTTGTGTAGTTTCGTGGCCAATTTTGGAAATTATCATTTCTCGAATTTCAAGTTTTCAGAAAAATTACTGAAGCAACAAAACAAAATGGAGAGATAGAAAGAAAATATTTACAAGAATAAAAAAATTTTTAATTTGTAAGTTCATTTTTTAAAGTTTTATCACATAGCTGTAATTGATATGATAACCATGCACGAAACAAAGCTCAGTCAGATCGATTCTCAAATTTGTGAACCACTCAGGTAAAACTCAGGCAGTCTTTTACAAAGTAAATTTATAAGGAATTACCACATTCCCTTCTACATGTTAATTACTTGTACCTGTTAACCTTGTACGTGTATAAACTAAACTTTGGACATGTTACTGAAGTGTTGTGGACTGAGAGCGCAGTTGTTTTTCCGAGTTTTTAAGGCTTCGTCAAAAATCTCAAATACAGTGGCGTCTGAACAAAAATGTCGTGGACAATTATTCATCAACTGGATCAACTGGTGGACAATTATCAACTGGATTTAATGGACTAGGTCTCGTGCTTTTCTGTAATAGTCCTTTAAATAGGAGATATTGTAAGCGAATATGCCATTTTCCCATATATGATGTTGAGGTATAAGTAGTTAGAACAGCCAGATGACAACTGGAAGAGTAATAGTTCGAATCCTGACGAGAGCTGAATTGATTTTTCACGTTTTCTGCTTCATAGAAACCTCGTTCTATACAGTATCAGAAACCTTACATGGTATTTTCTCCCTCCTTCCAGCATGCCTTCGTAGTGTAACCTTAGCGCACTCGGCGTGTATTCGGGAGGTCCAGGTTCGTGTCTCGGCGAGGGCACTGCTCATTTTCCTGTCTCCAGCATAAAAAAAACACTAATGACCCCCAAACTAAAAGGCGGTGGACAATAATTTGTCGTCACCAGGATTTGGCAATTGGGTCCCCTAATCCTCATTCACCCTTTAAAAGGGGGAATATATATAAGGTATTTTCTCACTCCTTCCAGTATACCTTCGTGGTGTAACGGTAGCAAACTCGGTGCGTATTCGAGAAATCCAGTTTCGAGTCCCGGCGAGGGTGTTGCTCATTTTTCATATCTCCCTGCCTCAAAAATCCTAACGACTCTACAACCTGATAACGCAGGTCTGCAATGAAGGAAACTTTTAGCTGTTGCTAATGATATTTTGCGTGTTAAAGTTAAAAAAAAATGACCATAAAACTTCATATCATTTGCTAGTTTTTGACAAATGTATTTTATCAAACAAACTCATTTTGACATATAAAATCATTTATTAGGTTATTCGTTAATTGCAATCACAAAGCCCAATTTAAATTAATCATGAAGAAATTTAGCTGAAATACACTGAATCCTTAGAAGGTGGTTTAAGAACTTATTATTAATTTAATCTATTAAATTTATATGCTTATAGGATTTTTTTATTATCTTTTTTAAAAGAATTTCTTAAAGCGGTTCTTATGAGTAATGGAAACAAATATACAATTGCATCTATTGGCGTTCTGTCACCTCAAAAATAAATTATGAAAATCGAACAGTAATCACAGATATAAAATACAAAATAATTAGACGGTCTGTGAAGTTTGTGGAGATCTAACGATAATGTTCGTTTCTTAACAACAACTAGAATGGTTATATTGAGTTCCTAAAGTTGTTTTATATGCTAGTGGAAGAACAGAATAAAACGTTAACATTGAGAGAAAAGAAAGGAACGTTAATGGAACATTTCACCCTGTCAGCATAAGCCTTTTACACCAACGTCTTGCTGAGGACACAGAATTTTTTATCGCTGTTTCACATAAAATTGGGTCTCATGACACACATTAATTAGTTGGCAATGCACACTGCGCAAAAAAAAATTGGACAATTGTATATCTGCCGTTCTACTGGGCCGATTGACGAAATTTAACTTACGTTTTTCATGTCTCGAAAGCGCGACTTAGGATATGTATTAGATTTATATATAGCATTGTTTATAGCTATTTTGACACAAAATCGGACTTTTCTAAAATAACATATCAATTTTGTTTCCTATTTCGATTCTACGACTCAAATTATTCCAAACTGCCACGTTTTGTAAAACTCACACGAGCAGTTTCTAGAAAATTTGCTCTCAAAATTTTAGCTCCTCAATGTTAATTGAATTTGGCATATATTTATTAATATCTCTTCTTTTATTAAACTTATTTAATTCCTCCTTTAGTATTTCGAAATTTAGGTTCATACCAAATAAAATTCGCCCATTTTTATGATTTATTTTTAAAACTTGTATTTCTAAATAGTTTTTATAAATTTTTCGAAAAACGTTTTGAATTATAACCTGTAAACGTTTTGCCATTATCTTAAAGTAGATGTATTTTTAAGTATACCTGCAAAATATTAGAGCTTTTCATTCAAAATTTCTTAAGATATACGTGAATTTACATTTTGGCCCCGTTTTGAAATTTGGAGTATTTATTATGAAATTATGAGCAATAATAACGGAAATGTGGTTTACGCTTTCTGTCAAAATTATTTGAAAGTATGAATTATGACTTTTTTTCTCTCGTGGACAATGAAAAAAAGGAAAGGAAAATAAGTTGCTAGAAATTATGAAATTCGTCGATTGAATTATTCTTGGCACAAACTGAAAAAAATCCGCCAAGATGAATTTCTAAATTTCTCCATAAATTTCTCACCAAAAATTACAAAATTTAATATCTAGGTATAATTTGAGT
>KK113880.1:8420-58205 GCA_000611955.2 Stegodyphus mimosarum
ATTTTTTTTTTTTTTTAAACTTTCGCTGAAACAGAAATTGCTATTTTTAGAACTCGCTCAGATGCTTCAAGAGGAAACTTAAATTTTACTTTTTCATTGACAAGTGGTTATGAATTACTGTAATCAGTATTATTTACAGTATGTGAGATAAAAAAATGAGAAGCATGTTTTTCTTTCCATTCATCTGAAGCTTGAAATGATAAGTAAAGTAGAGAATGGATCAAGCTTCAAATCAGTGTCTTTGTTGTATGGAGTTGGCGAGCAGGCTGTGTGTTATTTATTAAGAAAAAGAATCATCTTATGCTATTTGCGTGTGCATCCGATTCTGCCATGGGAATAAAGGAAAGAAAAACAATGAAAAATTTAACTTATGAGGACTTGGATAAAGTCATGCTAGAATGGTTTAGTCTGCAGAGAGCAGAAGGAAACCCAATAAATGAACTGATTTGTGCATAGAAAGCTAAATATTTTTTTCTGAAAATTAGGACTTGAAGGCGAATGCTGTGCATCATAAGGTGGCTTATGCATTTTAGACAGTGCCATGTATTCGAGAGATCGAAATGCATGGTGAGAGTGGTGATCAGAATGCAACAAAAAACTTGATTGAGACTGAAAATTTGCTTCCAGAAAAAATATGCAATGTTGATGAATCAGAGTTGTGCCCCAAACTTGTGTCTGAAAAAGAAAAGAATGTTGTTGGTCATAATATCAGTAAATCTCGTGTGACAATAATGACATACTCTAACATGGCAGGAAACCACAAATTGAAACTGTTTGTTATTGGAAATGGGTAAAAACCAAGGTCATTTAAAGGCATGGAAGTAACCAGCTTAACAGCATGCTATTTCAATAATAATAAAAAAAAGATGGATGAATAGAATCATATTTCAGCAGGTTTGGTACAAATTCATACCTCATATGACAGATTTTTTTTTTTTAAATCACAGAGCCTTTCTGAAGAGCAGTGTTAGTTTTAGATAGGCTTGCCAGACATCCCGGTTTTCAAACAAAATCCTGGTGTCCAGGCCAGTTTACTTCATGTCCCAGTAAAATTAAATTTGATTTTATAGATGTGATTATGAATAATTATGACCAAAAAAGTCTAAAAATAATTAACTGTGAAGGATTATTTAGGATAATTATTTTGTCATTTACTTATGTACTGTATGAAAAATGAAAAATAGAAGAGTGATGATCTGCTAATAAATAATATTGCCATCGTATCGCCTTGTCCTACCTATTCGCAATGCCAGAGGTTCTCCGAGTGAGTCCAATAGTGGGCACTAAGGGGTGTAGCTTTAGCGCTTGCGACAGATATAAGATCAGTCAGTTAATTGTCAGTCCTTGCTAGCAGTGCCTCTTATGTTAGTGACCTAGCACTGTTTTATTTATGTTTCAAATTTATGCACTCTTTGTTAAAATGCCAAAACAATTGTGTAAATTCACCTAGGGTTTACAGAATAAATTCCTTTTGTTGAAGAAAGTATGTATTGGTACTGGTAATCAAGATCAAGACGGTAGAGTTAAATGTTCACATTGTAATTCTGAGTTTTCAGTTGCTCACGGTGGTCGATCTGATATAAAAGATCATTTGCAGTCGAGTAAACACAAAAAGAGTTTAGGATGTACTGCTAGTTTATCAAAACGGACCATTTTTTTTTAAGACTGCGAGCTCTAATGACAAAAATTCAACAGCAAAAGAAGCGATCTTTACTTACCTCACAGCAAACCATAAGTTTCAATTCAAATTCTTGCTTATCAAAACTAATTTCTAAGTTTTTTGACCATAAATTATCTCTCTTATATCTATCATAAATTATCTCTAAGTGTGAGGCAGTAGTTTTAAGTGTAATAAAGTCAAACTACATAATTGTAAGTGAGTATGTATCAAACAGAAAGGATGTAAAACTTTGTGCCAATTGTTTGCACTACATTAATCCTAATTCAGGTGTGCAAGTATTGCTGTTAGATTTCAAATCTGTTGCGGGTGAAACATACACTCACGTTTGTGAAAATTGCAACACCATGAAGGACTTACGCGAGTGAGCTGAAATTTTCAGGAAATGCAAAGTAGCGCATGATATGCAAATGATTAGAATTGCAAATCCGTAGCGCATGCGTATGCTGAGCAGCGCCCTCTGAACGGCTGATGGATCCGAATAAATAGACGGCTGTAGCGAGGCGTGTATGGTTATCGGTGGTTATCTGCTAGTGGTAAACGTTAACTCAATCTGTACTTATGCCTCGTCGACGAAAGAGAGCGAGATTTGAACAACTTACAGAGTTTGAACGAGGGAGAATCATCGGCCTTCGTGAAGCTGGATTGTCGTATCGTGCAGTAGCCTCTCGTGTGCAGCGTAACAGCAGCACAGTGATGCGCGTTTGGAAGCAGTGGACGGACGAGTGTCGGACAACTCGGAAATCCGGGAGTGGACCCCGAAATGTGACGTCAGCTCGCGATGATAGACACCTGGTCCGCATGACGTGGACGGACCGTACAGCTTCCTCTTGACAATTGGCAGCGCTATGGTCAATAGCTACAGGTGTTTCATTGTGTGCTTCATCAATTCGTAGACGTCTGCTGCAGTGTGGACTGCGCGCACGGACTCCTTTATACAGGATCCCCCTAACGCACGACCATCGCCGCCTGCGGCTACAATGGGCCAATCAGCATAGAGACTGGCGTGCTGATTGGCAGCATGTCGTGTTTTCTGACGAATCCCGCTTTAATTTGTGGTACCATGATGGCCGCATTCGTGTCAGACGCTATGCCGGTGAACGCCACCTTCCGGAGTGCATTATCGAACGCCACAGTGGACGAACACCCGGAGTTATGGTCTGGGGCGCCATAGCATATCATAGACGATCTCAATTGCTACGAATTGTGGGCAATCTGAACAGCAACCGGTATATCCGTGAAGTTCTACAGCCCGAAGCTGTTCCCTTCCTTCAAAGCTTGCCAGGCGCTGTATTTCAACAGGACAATGCCCGCCCTCATACTGCTCGGATTGTTAAATCCTTCTTTGCAGCGCAGCAGGTACAGCTTCTTCCTTGGCCTGCGTGTTCCCCGGATATGTCGTCGCCAATTGAACATGTGTGGGATGTCATTGGTCGGCGTCTTGCTCGTGATCCTCGTCCTGTTGCGTCTGCAGACGAACTTTGGGTACGCGTACAAACGATATGGAATGCTCTTCCTCAGTCAGACATTCAAACTTTGTTTGACTCCATGCCACGTCGTGTAGCAGCACTTATTGCGGCGCGTGGTGGCCACACAAAATACTGATTCTGATCTCTTGTTCTTGTTTGTTTGCTTTGAACATTTAATCATTTATTTGTACCACTACCACTCAACTGTGTATTAAATTGCATTCAATTATGACGATTCCTTCTTGGTGTTGCAATTTTCACAAACGTGAGTGTATAAAATTCTTACAAATCACTTATGCTCTGTCTTGTTGCTAAACGATTTGAATAATAAAGTAGTTGGCTTTCGTGGAGATAACTGAAACACTAACTTCAGTGCTGTGAAAAGAGCAGGGAAAAACAATGTTTTTACAATAAAATGCAGTTTATTGAGATTACATATTTTTTTTTAATAATGTATTATTGCATTATGTTTTGGAGAGGGCGTTGGACATAAACAGGTATGGCACGGAAAAATCGCCAGTTTTTGCCAAGGGGTACTCTGAAATATATTTTTACCTTCCTTTGTTGTATTCCAAGTTCTAATGGGGTTTATAGAAAAATTGTGATTATTTTTTTTATCTTAAACTTGATTTAGAAATTTCTTTCTTGTAAAATTTTTCCATAATAGAAGAAAGAGGGGTGAAATTTCTGCAGGAATACAATATTTTGCCTCAAAATTGCTAAAGGAACAAATGCTTCAAATTCAAAAAGTGATTGCTGTAAAATTTCCACCACCATCACAACAATAACAAAAAAAAAAAAAAAAAAAAAAAAAAAAAACTTTTAAAACTAAATAAATTAAATAAAAGTTTATTTAGTTTCGTTTGAAATAAATATGTAGTTGAAATGTAGAACATGCATGTAATAATATGTATGTAATATATAATTTATTAAAATAAAATGAATTGATTCTTTTTTTCCTGTAAAATTCGTCAAACGCCGTAAGGTGATTGTGATAATACATAAGTACCTAAAAGCATCAGGAAGGACTAGATTGGAATTGAAGTCATTAGCTAAACTAAATCTTTATGGCTGTTTCTTTCAAGAGAATACAATTCACCAATGGAAGAAGTTTCTTGGATAATTTTTACAAACCCATTGTCAAAACTGTGATTAAATATCCAACTATGATTAGCTATCGAAGATTTGTTAATTCACCATTTTATACATGTGATTTATGTTCCTTGATGTGAAACTTTAATTCTCTTTTAGTATGGCCAGTATCTCTCAAACTACTGACAAGATATTCTAAAAATACCCCAAGAATTAAAGTCAGAAATGGAATTCGGAATTTCTTTTTTGAGGACAAGATGAAAAATTTGTAAAGGCTTTATCATAGCCACAGGAGAAATCTGTGGTTCAATTAAATCCATGGTTCTATTCTTAGATTCCATTTCAGACTTCAAATCTTAGGTGATTTATAGCATTTGTCAGTGTGGTTTGAAATATATTGGCAAACTAAAAGAACATTAAAGTTCTGCTTCAGATAACATGAATCTTATGTCTGTAAAAACAAAACTAACCAAGTGTTCGATAGCTAATCACTGTTTGAAATTTAATCACAGTTTTGACTATGAGTGTGAAAAAATTATCCAAAAAGTTCCTTCTGTCCGTGAATTGGGTTTTCTTGAAGCTTTATGTATTCACAGAAGTTTATCTTATTTAGTTTATGACTTCAATTTCAATCCTAAAGGCACTACCATCTTGTTGGCTTTATTCTTTTTGAGTATAAATACAACTGTTGCTTTCCCTTCATTGCAGATTTCTTTTCTCCTGATAAAGATTGACCTATACCTGTTTGCCTGTCCTTTGTTTGTTAAGTCAATAGAGTTCTTGACTAAAATCTATGCTTTGCTTAATTTCATGTTTTACTTTGAAGTGTTTCTCTTCTCCTTTGACTTAATTCCTTACTCGGCAACATGTCTCTGTCATTTGAGAATCTCGGTGCTATATTTCGACCTTATCCAGCTGTTTTTATCTTTTATTTGATAGCATTATTTCAGTTTAAAAAATTCATTGTATAATATTATGATAACATTAACCAAATTGTTGTTCACAACAAGCAATGTATTTTCTATTTTTTGTATGCAAATGGGTGGAGAAATATTCTGAACAGGAAACATCTGAGAATCCTGTACTTCTCATCTTTTGTCTCCAACCTCTTAAGAGGACATAACAAATCAACAGATTTTATGTTTTTTTTTCATATTGTTGACACTAGTTATAAAGATGATCATATTACCTTTAAGCCATTGCAGCAGCTACATTCTAATTAATAGTTGGACATGATTGCTTCGTGGACAACTTGAACAGATTAAAATTTTTGACAGCCTAATTGTAAGAATTGTAAAATGACCTCTCTGCAATTCCTCTTTCATAGTTGATGATCACCACCTCCTTTGCCCTGCTATAGCTTTATAGATGATGATCACCTCTTTCTTTGGCCTGCTGTAGCACAGTTTTCTTTTTAAATAGTTTTGGGAGGTTCGAGATTACATGATTCTTCCTCCACAGTATTTTAATCTTTTATTTTGAACTAAGTTCTGATTCTGCCATTAAATTTTGTCTGTATCTTTTCTTTTATTATTTATTGCTTAAGAAAAAGTTTCCGAAAGTGTTCTGGGCATTGGAAATAAAGGGGGTAGGAAGACATAGCTCATTTGAATTTTGTAATTTTGAATCTGAGCCTAATAGTTTGGTATATAACTTTTGCTAACCATCATACTGACCTGTCAGCACAAATGATTACTGAAGTTTTTTATATATTTAGACATTTAGTTTCCACATTGTCAACATATAGGACTATTCATACTGGGATTTATCTTAGCTAATGAGCCTTCTGGCACAGGCGACATTGTTCCACAGCACAGGAAAAAAAAAAAACTGTTTTATCATAAGTTGGAAAAATTTGAACTTCATGTACAGGGGAGCTAGTTGACATGTGGAACTGAGTCTGCTAGCTGATATAAATGCAGTGTGAATGGCCTTATGAGATCAAAAGTTAAAAAAAGAAAAACAAAAAAGTGTTGCATGTTTAACAATGTATAATGAGTAATTTTCTATGCACTGATGGATTTTGGTTTGGGATATTTATATCATTTAAGAGGCTAGAATATTAATGCTATGATATCGATATATTTCATTTATCTTTTCAGATGCTCATTTCATTTCAATAAAAACATATATTTTGCAGAGTTGGTTGCTGATAAAAATTAGTAGAATGTTCACATATTAGGCCCATATCATACATACATTTGTTTCACATAAACAACTGTTATGGACAATTTTTCTGCCTGGTTTACTATTGAAAGAAAGACGTGCGATTTTTTTTCCTTCCTTTCGAAAAAAATTGAAAGTTGTTTGTTTTCAACCAATCAGCTATCAGCTTGTTTGTAATGAAGAACCAGTTTCCCCTGTGTTAACGGCAAAGCAGTCTATGGTGATTTACTGTTGTGACAAAGCAGAAATTGTTCCAAACAGTTGTTCTTCCAAAACAAACGGATGTATGATATGGGCCTTAAAGATATAGTTTATACATGTTAACCAGAGCATTAAATTACAATAAAGTAATATTTAAAGTTCTTCAAAATATCTGCAATACTTACATGCTCGTATAATGTCTAATTATTATATAAATTAAATATCTTATTTAAATGTATAGAAGGAATTGTAAATTTTAACGTAAGTTTGTTGATAATGGCGATTATTAATGTTTGTTTTATTTTCACAGCTCAAAGTTCTAAACTCACATTTGAAGTGAAGTTGGGTTACAGAAATAAATGGGATCCAGTAGATAAGTGGACTCTTCTAGCCAACTCAACAGAGACAAGGGATTTGCATTGTACCATAAATAATGAAAGAGTATGTTAGAATATTACAATTCCACTGCTTCAAAATGCCATTTTATTTACACTATGATGCGCATACAACTGCACATATTTGCTGATGCTTTGAATAACGGTCACAGTAGCTTGCATTGCATGATTAAGTATTGCCAGATAGGCGGATTATGCAGTGTTAGAGATAATATAAAAATTTAGTTTTGCAAATTTAAGAGTATCTAGAGTTTATCATGGCTGTTGCTTTACGTCATTTTCATGCAGTCAAATTTTCATTAATGCTGTATTTTCACATGTATAAGCTGCACTCTTAATGTTTACCTCTAAACTAAAAATGCTTTTTTCTGAGGATAAGCCATGGATCTACAAGACTGTGGTTTATCATCTACGAGACTTTTAACTTCATTGTATAAAGTAAAGGAAGTATCGTAATTGCGAAAATTTTCGGGTATCATATTTCACTAAAAATATTCATTTTGACTGCTATCGAATACAATTTATCAATGTTTTTTCATGACATCTGTATGTAAGAACAGAATAAAGGATTCTTTTTCATGAAAAAGGGTTGTAAAAAGGATGTAAAATGGATTTGGAAGAGATTTCTTCATGGTGTTTGTACGTGCATATCTCGCATAATTAAAAAACGAGTAGCCTCAGAATGTTGAAATTCTGTATATAGGACTGCTATAATGAGTAGTTGTGCACTTCCCATTTTTGTTGCAATCAGCAACACCAAACATATATAAATATATACATATGTACCCACCCTGTTACTCGGATTTGCCAGCTCAGTTTTTTTTAGTCTTACATATTGGTAAATTGCACATTTTCTGCTTTCAAAATGATTGAATTGTGTTCTTATCTTCTGGTTAAGGTTTTTATGCCTTTAGTTAATCTGCATGCAATGATTGTAGAATTATCAACAATTCTGCATGCAATAATTGTAGAATTATCAACAATATATAAGTTGTTTAAGTGTGGCTAAGCCTAATTTTTTTTTACCATAGCAGCCATATTTGTTTACATTAGAAACAGCAGAATAGTGAATCAAGTCAGTTTCTGCACCTTCAGTGTCTTTTTGCCAAGCAGAACCAAAAGTAAACTTTCAGTTTTGTGCACTGGAAAATCTGCCTTCTTGCCTGCTGGCTGAACTGCTTGCATTTGTGTAGAAACTCTAATTTGAATTGTAAAATTTTTTTAATTGTTTTAACTGTATTTGGCATTTTATGTTTCTCTATATTTTTCTATTTTTAATGAAGTTGTTTTGAGGTTTTATGTATTTTTGCCTTTCTGCGAAGTAAGAAATGAATTAATTGAATGAAGTATGTCTCTAATGAACTTTGAGGAAATAAGTTTAACAACAAAAAATACCTACTGTTTAGTATTCCGTACAGGGAAGTCATGTGGACACCATGACTTCCTTGTATGGCCTATTGAATTATACACATTTTTTGTTGCACGTAATTTAAACATATTTTCTCGAATTTCGTTAGAGATATATTTCTCATTCAAACAATTCAGTTTTTATTTTGCCGGGCAAAACTACATAAAAACTCAAAACCTCTTCATTAGAAACTGTAAGATACAGAAAAACTTGAAATACCAAATACAGTTAAAAAAGTTGTAAAAAAATTATAATTAAAATTTCTACACAAAAAGAAGCAGTTTGGCCAACAGGCAAGAAGACCAAATCCTCAGTGAACAAAATTTAAAATTAACCTTGGTCCCACTGGAAAAAAAATGGCACTGAAGTTGGTGCACCACCTGACTTAATTCTCTACTCTACTAAGAATTTCAAAACGTAAACAAATGGTGGCCTCGTTAGGGCTTGTGCCACTGTTAAATTGTTTTTAATTCTGAAGCTATCACATGCATATTAAGTAAAGGCATTAAAAAACCTTCACCATAATTCAACCACTTTTAAAAGCAAAAAAATGCACAATTTACCCACATGTTAGAATAGAAGTACGAGCTCATCAAGCTGGGTAACAGGGTGAATATACATTCACCCTGTTATATATATATGTGGGTGTGTGTGTGTGTATATATATATATATATATATATATACATTCACCCTGTTATATACATGTGTGTGTATATATATACATTCACCCTGTTATATACATGTGTGTGTATATATACATTCACCCTGTAATATGTATGTGTGTAAATAGATTCACCATGTTATATGTGTGTATATATATACTATATACATATACACATAACATAAGAAATTTATAACTAATTTTTCGCAAAGTCCAAAAATTGAAATTCATAATTAATAAATTTCAAATAATCCATTAAATGCTAGAAAGAATTTTAAAAATGTTAAAACCAAAACTTTTCAAACAAGCAATACCTCAATTCAAAAAATTAATGAAATTAAAAAAAAAATAAACGTAACAGAAAAAGAATTGGATTAACTTCAATGTCACTTCGCTAGGGGAAAGGAACATTGAAATCAACTGAAAATCTCTCTTCTAAAAAAATCCTAGCTTTTCTGTTTCCAGAATTAGCTGATGAACTATTTCAATGTTAGTGTATTTCAATAATAGTTCGCCCAAAAATTCTGGCCTTTCCCCAAAGCAAGGAAAAAATAAATTCTAAGTAGAATCTTGAACCTTAAATAAAGAAAAATCTATTTTATTTAAAGACTTAAATCAAGTAAAAAAATGAAATACTTAATTGAAAAATTTAAATCAAAATTTTTACCTTTAAACATATAGCACTTCTTGTGAGTTTTAATTAAGTCTTTTCCCCTAAGTTTTCACATTCAATAGACCATAATCGAAACTAATAATGTTACAGTAGTGTTGTACAGGTTTGCCATTTTGGCTTCATTGCGAAACTAAAAAACCTTGGCGAGAAAGTATTTGCTCAAAAGGGTAAAATTTGGAACAAAAGATGAAATTTTGAAACCAAAAGAAAAAATTTTAACTTACTTAATACTTCAATGAAAATTTGTAATTTTGACAAAGAAAAAGATTACTTTATTAGTTGAATGAAATTTAAGTAAATTCTGTCTCTTTTAAAACAAAAATGGGAATAAGGAATATTGTTCTGTGTAAAACTTTAGTTAAATTTTAAAATCAATTAGTCTTTAAAAATGACTCAAAAAGGTGCCCAAATAGTGTTAAAAAGTTTTTAATAATTGTTTTGTATATATGAATAGAAAAATCCATAAAGTTGAATTTTAGATTTTTTAAAATTGTTATTTGAAATTACAAAAAAAGGTTGAAAGGAACTATTTTAGAACTATTACAGAAAAAGGTTAAAAGGATTTATTGTCAAGTAAAAAGTCTTCAAATGATGGGCTTATCATGAAAACTTTGAATATATAAGGCCCTTTTTTAGTAACAGAATAGTAATTAAGAGAAAAAATAAAAAATAAAATCCTATAAACCCTTTAAAACATCCTTCTTTATTCTTCTCTTTTGGAGCTTTCAGATAAAAAAATCACACTTTTAAAAAGTATTATAGGGTGTAGACCAATCCAGTTTTCTTTAAAAGACTTTCTTTAACGAATTTTAAAAGAATTTCATTATGTTTTAAAATTTTGGTGAGAATTAGAATTTCTTTTTTTTTTTGAGTTTCTATTTCAGTGCCAACTTTTGTAATTATGCTAATTTGGTTAATAATAGTATTTGCAGTAACTTTTTTACATATGTTGGAGATCCAGTTTGTAAGTTTATTAGTAGAAAAATTAAAATCTTCTCTTGTATCCAAAAGTTTAATTTCTGTTAGATTATGAATACTTAGGACTAGATAAACTATTTTTGTTTGTTTTTTATTGGTCTTATTTAGTTTTAGACAGTTTGGGTAGGTGTTGCTGTTTTCTATAAGATTAAAATTGTTGAAAGTAATTATGTCATAAATATATCTATAAGTGTGTTCAAATTTCCTGAAGTCATTATCAGAAAGGCTCTTTAGGAATTTGAATTCTTTAGAAAATAGAAATAAGTTACAAATATGAATAGAATATGAACTTCCCATTGGAATTCCTTGTGTTTGCAGGTAAAGTAAGTGTGAATGCTTAATATAATTATTGTATAGGAAAAAATGTAGAAATTCTTTCCATTTTTGTAAATCCAGAATATTAAGTATTTCAAGAAAAAATTATTTTATTTCTAAAAGACTTTCATAGATTTTTCTGAGTGGCAGAGACGTTTAGAGGTTTTCAAAGTCATAGCAGTTGATATTGTAAATATTAAGATTTTGAAGAAGTTTTTGTCCTCTGTAACTTGTTCAAAAACTATATTACAAACATTTTAAGTAGATTGGTAAAAATGTTATCAAAATTCTTCTTGAAATTTCTGGTACTATTGGTTATAAATCTAAATTTTACTAGATTTTTATGAAATTTTGGTAAGGCATAAAGATTGGCAAATCTGTTATTTGTAGTGAAAAGAGAAATTCTTCATTTTTTTTTTTTGTGAAAAGCAGAAATTTTGTTAATAACAGTTCTTTCTTGATTTTTGCAGATACTATAGGTAGAAGAATTTTTCAATTCATTTTTCAATTAGATCATTGTAGAATTTTTTCATAAAATACTGAAATTATTGTTTGCTTTATCAATTTTGGTTATGGAAATTGTTTTTTTAATTGCAAAAACTTCAGAAGTAAATTTTTCCAGTTTTTAATTCTTTTAAATCATTGAGTTTTCTTAATTTTCTTTTTGGTTTGAGTAATAATCTCATTCTTTCGTTCTTTAAATAGATGTGAAGGTAAACTAAGTTGAGAACTAACTTTCAAGATGAAATTATCAATATCTGTAGAAATACTTTCTATGCAATGTAATTTATTAATGAATTTAATAGGTCTAAACTTCGTTTCATTTTTCATACGGAATCTAAGCTCTTGATCTTGAATAATGTCCAGATTTCCTGTTATAATATGTTTGTGCTCTTTGTCAACAAATGTCAGAAATTTTCCTTCATGACAAAATCATGGTGCTGTAAAATCTTCTTCATTATGGTTAGAAATAAAACAGCTTATTTTTTTGTTGTACTTGAAGCAAACCGAAATTTTAGAAATTATTGCAGGAAATTTTTGTTGTACTTGTTTAAAAATGTTATGAAGTTGAAGATCATCATAATTTTTATGTAGAAAGTAGATGATACAGAAATGCTTTTTATTTTTGGAAGAAGCACAGTTGAATTTTAATTTTATGAAATCAAGTAGTAAATTTTTAATGAGATTATTTCCTTTGAATTTATTTTTGACAAAATTTTGATTGATAATAAGATGTCTGTGAGGTAGGGGGTGAAGGTAGTTAAGATTATTTTTCTTGAAATGTTCCTCTTCAAATAAATCTTAAAATTTTGACTGTAGAACATTAGTATTAAGAGAAGTTTTAACTTTTTTTACTATTTCCCTTGGTACCTCTTTGCATTTTTTTACTAAAAACACTGAATTGTTCATAAATGGTAGCATAAAAGGCAGATTTACTATGAATACAAGAGTTTAATCCATAAGTATAAAGCATTCTTAACTGCAGAACATATAGAGATTCCGTAAAAAGTCTGTTTTTAAGATTAGGTATTATATCTAAAATTTTGATAGTAATATTATTAAAGTCATATTCACGTTCTTTGGTAGTGGAATTATTACTATTTGTGCTGTTTGAAATTTTTTTAATGTGGATCTATGGTTGTTTATTCTAATGCTAAGATTATTCTTAGTTTGCCCTATGTAAACTAGATTTCATGTATTACATGTAATAGAGTAAATGCAGTTAAATGTTTTTCATAGTGTCTGCTGTTTAGTAGCAGTAGGGTTGAGAGGAGTGTCATTATGTCTACATGTTAATCAGTTGGAACTCTGGATCTTTTTATTTAAGGTTCAAAATTCTAATTAAAATTTATATTGTTGCAACAATAAAGGGAGAAGGGAGATGCACAACTGCATATTACAACAGTCCCATATACAAAATTTCAACATTCTCGGGCTACTTATTTTTGAGTTATGCGAGATATGTATGTATGAACATATATGCAGATATCACCAAAAAAAAATCTCTTCTAAATCCATTTTACAGTCTATTTTCGAAAAAGATTCCTTTATTCTGTCTGCGTGTAGAGATGTCTTGCAAAAAAATCATTAAATGATTTGAGAGCAGTCAGAATGGATATTTTCATTGAAATATGATACTCGAAATTTTTCACGATTACAATACTATTTCAGTTTGAAAAGGAAGTAAAAATTGAGTACCCACTAAAAGAATGTTTAACGGTATGTGCAAATTAGCAGATGAGCTGGTTATATGCAGCTGATGTTTAGAATTCATGTTAAGTGGCAAAATCTGTAATAGTCAATGAATGAATTATATTGCATGTAATCAGTGCAAGTTTTAGTGTGATATTGAGAAATCTTTCAGAGTTTTAACATACTGATCTGAGCATCTACAGTTCCACCATATGATTCCCTTTGAGCCATTTGCGAAGCACAGTAGAAGTAAATTTAAGGTCTATGAATCCAAAATCATCCAGTGTGATATAATTATGTTTTATGTAGCAGAATATGCAGATGAATATCTGTGTAGCATGGGACCAATAATTCATTGACACTATCTGCGACTGGCTGTGAGGGCTTAAGAAATATCAATTTATTATTATATAATTATGCATGACTCTTCATTTCTTACTGTATTAGAAAGTATAAAATTTATTATTTTATTTGAAAGCCCTTTAATATAGTTGCAATTTGTTAATTTATAATTATTATGAGAAATTTAATTATTTTTCTTAGTAATTCTAATTTTATGGGTCAGATCATACTAAGATGTATAATATTTGTTTTCAGTTATTGTTGTAATTAAAGTTTTCTGCCAAAAAGCATTCTTAATAAAGTTAGAAAAAATAAAAAAGCAGTACCTTTACCATGGGTAGTTATCTCGAACCAAATGTGTGATTTTGTGCCAACGTTTTGGTAGTTTTTCAAAGGCTTCAGCTCAGAAACTTGGTGGCCGCAAGTCCAAAAACAGATCAATCATATTTCAGACTTCCTGTGCAGAATGGAAGATAGCACCTATAAGATGTAGCTGCAGGTGTGAAAAAATGTAGAAGTCTGAAGGAGCGACATTGGGGCTATATGATGGTTGTGGCAAAAGATCCCATTTGAGTCTGTAGAGAGTCCAGCTGGTGAATGCAGACACTTGGGATCTTGCATTATATCTTGGTGGAATGTTACCTTTTTGCCCCTAAACACAGTTTGACATTTTTCTTTGATAGCAGCAACAACACAGATTAGCAATTTGCAGTACACCTTACTGTCGAAGGTTTTACTTTTTTCCAGGTAATCTTTGTGGATAATACCATGGCAATCCCACCAGATGCAAAGCATGATCTTTTTATTAGTCAAATTGCACTTTGCGATGCTGCTGACGGGCTCACCGGGTGTAGACTAACACCCTTTTTAGCCTGTGTCGTTGAAGTAAATCCACTTTTCATCACAAGTGACGATCCAGTCCAGAATTTTGTCCTTGCATTGATATTTGAGCAGATTAATGCAGGCTCAAACATGTCTGTCCTTATCTGCTTCAGTCAGCTCATACAGCACCCAGCAATTGAACCTGTACGTCAAGTTTATGCAATGCGTAGTGCGACTTATGGACGTAGCAGTAATGTCTAATTTCTTAACAAACTCACAAGTGGTTGCATACTCATGTTCTTCCACAAATTCTTGCAGGCAGGCCTCATCAACATCAGTAGGCCAGGCAGAGCACTGTCCTTCTTGAATGTCATAGTTCTTGTTTTTAAACTTTTGATACCAAATCTTCATAGTGTCATATGATACAACATTAGTACCTAAAGCTATACATATGCTTTGGTGGCAATCTGTGGCTGACTTTTTGCAACAGAACTAGAAGTAAATGAGGGTTCTAATCTGGTAGCATGATAGTTCTATTTCAGATACTTTGTCCTTAATAATAACGATATTTTTTTACAAATTTCACAACACAGTATTCTAAAGCGAGTCTCTTTCTTTCAAGTGCCAAAAATCATTTGTCAAAATATATTTAAACATTCTAATGCGAACTGTTTGTGCAAACCATTTTTATGGTAGCAGGAAAGTTTTGTTAAAACCTGATATTTTAAGGTTCAGTATTGAATACCTTCTCCCAGAAGTAGAAATTTTTTAAGTAAAATGCCAAAACTTTGTTTATGAAATACCTTTAAAAATCATTCTAGTATTGCTGAAGTATTATGACAAGTTAAAGAACTTCAGTTGTAGATATACAAAAATATATATTAAAATTTTTTCTTGAAAGATTAAGTTAATTGAAACTTGTGTCATTATAACTTCTTGAAAATAATTTGTTATATGTTTTAACCATCTGCATCAATAATAGAAATGAAATCCCTGCTATCTCTCTAAAATATTATTATCAGGCCTTGTTCCATCATTTTTTTACACTCTCCATGATAAATTGATGTCCCATATAAATTGAATCTATTAATAATTCATAGTAAAATATAACTTTTGTCATTTCTGAGGGAGAACAGTTTAAGCTAATGCCATTGTTCATCAGGATTTAAACCTGAGTTGTACTGCAATGTTCAGCAACTTTGCCATTTGTTGTTGGCTGCTAGTCCTTAGAATAATAAATGTTCACCTTATTTTCAAAATAATGCATTTTGCAAGTAACATTAAGAGTTGAGATAGAACCAATTAAGTCACACTTAATAAATCAATTAAGTAAATGTTTAGAACATTATTTATAAATTTTTGCACAACACACTAGAAGCGCTGAGCTTTCTCCCTACCTAGAAGCACCAACAGCAGTCAAATTGACTGCTCAGCGAATTAAATGTATATATTAAAATGCAAGTGCTTTATAATGATTTTAAGAATATTAATTATAGTTGTTTAAGAACTTCTTTAAAGAATAACAGATTATTTTTGTAAAAAATAGTTATTTTATTATAAATTTCAACTTACCCTTAATAAAATGCATTTTATAGCTTTTCGCAATTTTTGCACAACACAGCTCTTTCAATAGTGGATGTGTATTTTCCACACACATGATATGAGCATTTTTTACATGCATCATTTGTTTTGTTGCACCAATCTGGTACTGACGTCTTTTCTTCGAGAGTCTCTTGCTAGAGTTGGAAATTTCCTGGGGCAATCATGTGCTTTTTCTTCTGCTTAAAAGAAACTCTCTTTATTCCTCTGCCAATTGAAATAGGAAGTTGTGCCTTGCAATATATTTATAACTGAACTTATGGTAGGTAAAGTAGGCATTTGTTTCTGATAAATCCAACATATTATAGAAAACATACATAGACCATCTGCTTGAAGCATCCCAAACAGAATATTTACATGTCATTTGGTCAAAGATATCAACTCCACATTTGGTTTTGTTGTAGAACTCAACTGTTTCTGGAAGTTTCGTTTTATTTTCTAACTCTATATTAACACTCGGATATGTAAGGTACTTAATAGTAGGACATTTTTCTTCCTTTTTCCCTGATAGTAATAGTAGTAGTAGTTTCACCATTCTTTAGAAAACTGTTTCAAATAGCAGAGTTTTTGATTTCCTTACTTCATTCGGAATTTCTTTCGATGTCTTCTTACTGTGCCCACAAAACCTGTGTTTTTCATTTTAAACCTTTTAGCTAATGATAGTGAGGAAAATAATTGTCAGCAATCAAATTTCTACCTGAATCTAGACAATAGCTTAGAAGACGCAGTGCTACATTTTCAAGAAGACCTTCAGTTTTACTTCTCGATGTATGACTTCGAGTCTACATCGACTAGCATCCAAAATTTGATACCGAATTTGTCTGGTTTATTTGGCATATACTGTATAAACTTACACCTGGCTTTGGATGGAAATAACTGCTCTTCCATAACTAGATTTTCTCCTGGATTATAGGAAATCACACAGTTCTGTATAAATTTATTCCAAATATCTGAAAAAAGTGCAAACTTATCATTTTCTAAATACTGAGTTGTAACTGACTTCAAGTCTAATCTTAGATATTTCATAATATCTAGAAAACGATTGCGAGACAATGTTTCTAAAAAAAAAGAGGACCTTATATATTATTCCACAAAAAATCATAATCCATATCATTGTAACCATATGCTCCTCTTGCATAAATAAAATCAATAAAAGCATCAAGCTGTTCTAAAGTTATTGTCCAATTTTCTTCATTGTTCAAAACACCCTTCGCTTCCATACATGTTTTAGTATTACTAGCAGTCAATATGACTGCTCGTGTCACTTTTAGATATAACTAATAATATCTTCTTTGACTTTAATTCTATTCGATTCATATTTGGTACCAATAATTTTTTAGGTTTTTTAGGAAAATAAAAAAAATTTGTGACTTCTTAAGATAAAGGGTTTTTTAGGAATCCACAGTGAAATGATGAAAGCAGTCAAAATGACTGCTCTGGCGCTTCTAGTGTTAAGCAGAATAGAGTCACAAAATATTTGGCAACTTGTGTAACTTTTATTATACATTATTTTATGTAAATATAAGAACAAAGAGAACTGTGTGTGAAAATCTGAAAAATTGTATCAAGCATATAAAAAAAAGGTCAAGCTCTGTTTGGCAACATTTTTTCCCCTTAAAATTCTGTTCTCTGAATTGTGCATTATTTATTTTTATTAAACATGCTAGCATTAATTAATGTCTTTCACTGAATTCAGAGTATTTTCATGCCATTCTAAGGTTTTAAGTATTTAAGAGGAAAAAAACTAACTAGATGCAAAATTCATTATGGTGTAAAATACTAAAAACATGTTATCAGCAGATATTGACACCAGACTTGCAAAATTTATGACTTATCTGATTTAAAGGTTTACTGCCAACTATGAGGTAACTCATAGCAGCACTCTGGCCCTTGACAACCACTACCAATATTTTTGTATTTGCTCGGTTTATATCTCTAACTATGAATGTTCTTATGACAGATACATGTGAATGTTATACACTGGATGTTGAGGGTATGAATAGTGAATATGTATTAGCAGAGAATGAAACATACCAAACTTATTCTTTAACCTTATGATTTTATAGGAATAAACTAAAAAATGCATATAATTTCCATCAATGTCTGGAATGTTCCCTGAAAAAGGTTCATATCTGTATATTCTTGTAACTGCTTTTTCGTTAAAACCCAATATTTGAAGATTACTTTCTTTAATGTGACATAATTATTGTGGTAATACACATGTGAATTATTTGAAATTAAACAGTTTTCTGTCATGGGAAAAGATATCAGGCAATCTGATCACACAAGAGCAATGAGAACTCATTAATGGTATGTGAAAGAAGTGCACAAGGTAACTCACATTGGAAATTTAAGAACAGAGGATACATATACACAGTGGCAGGTAATGTGTCAGTGATTATAAAGCACCGAAAGAATTTGAAAGTTGTGATAATATTTAAAACAAACAGCACAGAGTCAGATTGCCTCATGTGAGAGATAGTAATGGCAGTCAACAGTAAATTAAAGAGCATCGATGTTTCACAATTTCATTGCTTTCCAGGAGTATCAAGAACATTTTTCATTTCAAAATCTCAAAAATCATGTGAACTGTTCAAAGTTATGCTGTCAAATCATGTGAACTATTCAAAGTTATACTGTCATCTGACTAAAAAGGCCAAAATTACCATCTGAAGAGCACAATGAAAAACCTCATTGCCTTTACTTTCAAATTTCTCACCTGGTTCTTGGCTCTTTTAGGAACACAGCTATTTCTTTAGATATTATCAAAGATGACAAAACATGGATAACCCATGTAACTGTAGAATTGAAGTTGCAGTCCGAATCCCAGTTTGAAAATTCAAGTTAGTAATTTCAACCTCAAAAATCATTTTTTGGTTTAAGATAAAACCTACTTGGAAGTCTTGCATGCAAAATTCTCATTTTAAGAGTCATCAAGGTCATTCATCTTGGCAGCACATCATTGTTTCAATGCAAGTCTTCATTAAATTATTTTACTGAAAAGGAAAGAAGCATTCTTCCTACAGTCTAGACTTCACGTAAAGAGTTTCAGCTTTTCCTTCTTCATTTGCAGGTGTTTCTTGCTAGTCACCGATGCAGTGGTAGAATGAAAAGTAATGCACTTCACTGGCAGGGAAATTTTTGTGAGAAAGAAACAGAAAACTGGTTCTGTGTTGTGATGATAGCCTCAGTAATGTCAGAAATACTATTATAAGAAAAATTATTAAAAGAGTGACGTTGAATATTTTGAAAAGTAGCTTACCATTTTGTCTTTGTATCTAAACAAAGCATAATTTCTGAATGTGCTATATTTAAAAACAATATGAATTTATCTTAAATTTCAGTAGAAACCTCTTGTGTGCATTTCATTTAAGATATGTAGCATTTGTATATATTGTAATAAATAAAGAAAAAGGGTATTTTATTGTAATAAATAAAGAAAACAGGTGCCAAGCTGGTTTGGTAATACATTTAATTACTGAACCAGCTTGGCAGAATTTGGCAATCTTCTGTAAGAAGACAAAAAAAAGCTTGTGATTGCAAAATTTATTTATTTCATATATATATATATTTTACATTTGTATATGGTATTGATTCCAAAAACCAGTTAATAAACCTTCTAACAGACAGACTTTTGTTTCTTTTGTTCCGGCAGAAATTTTATGCAGATGATTTTAGATTCAAAGCATTTCTTACTTGCAGCAATTTTGAGGCAAAGTACTGTATTCCTGTAGACGTCTTCCATCCTAGGTAAACTGAACCGACCAGTGTCAGAGAAGTTTTTGCATTTTACATCTTCGTGCTTAACTTTTGGAAGTGAGTGTATATACGAGCCAGTTTCCCTTAGAAAGCCCTCCACAAAGGCAACCCTCCCCTTAGGCAGATAGTTCTCAAGTACTTTACCATTATCAAATAAACCAAACCATCCTAGTAATAATCATCCTAGCAAATCTTACAAACACATCGAAGAACAGAATTGTGTCGTGATTGTTATATATGCTGTTGAAACGTGGAATACATTAAAAATAATGTACACAGAAATTGTGATACTGCTTTTTTAAAACTAAAGAATTATTATAGTTTCCAGAATTTTTCACATTTTGAAAATTTTGTGATCTTTGCTAAGGTGATTGTGCTAATACCTCAGTACCTGAAAAAGTAATCTACATTTAAATGAAGAACCTTCTTGAGTTTTTATATTTAAAGTGTATAAAAATAAATTTTCTTTCTTAAGTAGTTGCTCATGCAGTGGATTTTTTTTTTCAAAATATTTTTTTTACTGGATATTTGGGAAGTTAATCAGTCATTGTCTTTTTTAATATACTTGTACCATTGCTATGTTTTATTTTTTCTTCTTATATTCAAAGTTGAAAATATTTTATAAATATTGAATATTTTTCTCCTTTCAGAAAGTGGATGGTTATCATTATGATTGCGATCTCTTACCTCTTTTTGAACTTGGCAGTTTGCATCACAATTATTACTTAGTCAATTTTCGTTTACCCACGAATTTTAAAGGTGGAACACCTTTAAATGAAGACATTAGCCGTATAGATGATATATGGATGGTAGTAAGTATCAAAATTAATTATCTGCAAATATTTTTTAACTTTCCTATATACTAGATGATTTCAGGTGAACTGTCGAATAGTTTATAACTGAAATAGTTGTCTAAGTTGTAATCTTCTCTATATACTAGATGATTTCAAGCAAACTGTCAAATAGCTTTAGTCAAATTCATGGGTCAAATCCAAATAGTCAAAATCCATGGAGAAAACCATGAAAATTCTCAAAAAGTCAGTGTTCTCCCAATTAATATGATTATTAACAGTTGGATGCAATACTGATGGATTCAGGTGTAAATTCCAGATAAGTTGTGTATTTATGACCATAATGGTTTTAGAGTAGAAGTGCTTAAGATCTGTCTGCCCAAAAGTCTTCTGAAGAAGTTGTTGGTAGGAGAAGATAATATGAGGCTTTTATTATATATCTCTTAATGTGTAATCTGTTGAATTTAGGATGGAACCTGGCTGCCTGTGTGTTCACTGAAGATCAGGAATTTTATAATAATATATTTACAAGAGTGCTTACAAAAACACTTTATCTTACCTTTTCACATAACTCCTTTGCTTTTCAATGCACATGTGCTACCTGTTCACAAGCTTGTGGATGCCTATGTCCTTTAGATAACAGCTCTTTTTGTGTGGTCTTCAATCAACTTTTCACTGCCTTCATTATTGTACTATCATTTTCAAACTTCTGATCCCATGTACATTCTTTCAAAAGCTCCAGTGCAGTGAAAATTTGGTTGAGGTTGGTCACAACAGGTTGAGGTTTATTGGAAAAGTTTCAGCATCTCATATTTCAGAGCACATAGTGTATCCACGTAAAGTAATCTCCATTCAATGGTAGTAGCAGTCAAATGGAGTTAGGTACTGTTATGATTTGCTTTAAGGGTAGTCCTGAGCATTTTGTTCATATCACTGGCTTCAGTTTTTATCCTTAATATGTTACTGTATAGATCAGTAGTTCGTTTAATCATTTTTCTGGAATTGGGCCAACATATGGACTTTAAAAATGATTGGCATGAATTTTTAAGAGGTCTATGCCTTGAGTATTTTTATGGTTAGATTTGTGGTGCTTTCAGAGTATCAATTGTCTGTTTCATAATTGTGTACCCAGATTCATAACTATCATAGTTCATTAAAGAGAAATTCTTCATGGGTAACAGTGCAAATACTCCTGAGAAATCATCTTGTGATGCATCTATCTAGATGTGCAAACTTGTGATCATCCTACAGCTCCTTTCTTACTTGTGGACAATAATATATACAGAATTGTGGCTGATGAATTATTTAGCAATTTTATCAATTGTGAGTCATCTCTGGTCACTGATTTGCTGCCTGACCTGTTTCATTACCTCAGCTGTCATGCTAACTGATCTACAATTCTAATGTTCATTGCTTATGTTTTATGTTCTATTTTAAAATTTTCCCTTCCATTTATACATTATTCCTCTACTTAGATAATTATCTTTTTACTAAACATTCATTCTTTTGTAATTTTTAGAAGATTTTACATTCTGCAACCATAAAAAAAGGAATAATGCTGCTTTTCCGTGATAATCTCCTGTAGAGTGGCCATGCTGTATGAACGTACAACTTGGTCAACATGAACTTCATGTGTCTTACTGCTAAGGAGCCATTTCATGTCCTGAAATAAGATTTATCTTTGTGCATACCTGCCCATGCACTTTCTGTTATTTTTTGATTTTTCATCATTCTCTGTTTTAAATAAATAGTTCTTTTGAATATTGGAAACCATTTCTTCAATTAATAGTCCATTGCAATCCTAACCTGCCTCATTAGTGAATCAAATCTTCAATGAAACCACTAGTATACAGGAACTTTATCCAGTTTGATTGATCTAAGTTATTATGTGAAGGTCAACAACAGTTTGTAAGGTAATTTTTTCCTCCTTACCACATGTTTTCATGGTATAATTGGAAAGCACATCTGGCTAGCAGTTAGAATGTGCAGAGTTCAAATCCTGGCAAAGATACTGCATATTTTTTACATCTCCTGCTCTGACTAAATAATGCCTATTGGATTCTACAAGTAGTGGCACTCGAACTAAAGAAAGGTGGATGATAATTCATTTCCCAGTTAAGTTTGATGATTGGGTTTTTTCTTCTATGGTTGCCTTTTAAGAGAGGTATTTTCTCCCTCCTTACCACAGGCCTTCATGATGTCTTAGGAAAGCAGATCAGGCTAGTAATCTGAATGCCAAGAGTTTAAATCCCCTAAGAGCTTTGCAAACTTTTTTATCTCTCCTGCAATGGTAATGAACTTAAGTTCAATAAGATTATATTAGACAAACTCTTGCATGTTAGCAAGTACTGTATTTACTCAAATATAAGACCCCTGCCCATTTTTGCTATATTTTTTATTCTAAAATTTAGTAGGCATCTTATAATCAATTATTTTGATAAGTGAATTTGCAGAATGAGAGGAAGGAGTTTAATTATATTCTATAGCACAACTACGAATATGATAATTAATTTAAATATTAAATAAGCCCAGCAGATAATTTTGATATATATATACGATGAAATAGGTCTATGATGAAATTGCTCACTTTGTAATTAGTCATATAATATATATATAGACCTGCATCCACTACACTGGTATGCGTAAAAACAAATAAGTAACAATGTATCAGTGGCTCTTCAGGATTTGTCTTTCTATACCGTGGTAAAATAATACATTTAACTAGATAGCTTACCTTTCATTCTATTTAGAACCAAATGAATTTTAATTAGAACCATACTCTCATCAGATATATTTATTTCTTAAAATATCGCTCAGAATTCAGGTTGATTTCCACCCCCCTTTTTTTTTGAGTAAATATGGTAATGCTCTTTTCTTTTCTAACCTTTAGATTGACTTTTCTTTTCACCTTATTATTATCCTTATACTTGGAATCAAATGCTTAAGTTCTTTATAAAGAACATTTAAATAGCATGTTTAATAGTTGTGCTACTATTTTAATTCTGCATTAATTCTCTGTATTCATTTTTTTCTATCGTAGTTCATTCATAAGAATAGTGGTTTTACAAAAGTTTGGGTGTCGCAGAAAGTCTTTTTCCCTGTCATTGTTCTAATGGTTGTTTGGTACTGGAAGCGTATTTGTCTATTATGCCGATCTCCAATTTTAATAGAAAAGTAAGCATAATGTACATATGTTTAATATGATAAATGTGTAATTTTCTGCACCACTGCCATATTGATTATGTAATATATTCAACAAACTACCTTAAATTATATTTATGTCCAATAAATTGTCTTAGATTATATTTCATGTATATCTCATATGAAGTCTGTTAAAAGTGTTTTGAGTTGAATTTAAAATTTTTCGTGTATACAATTTATTGCAGTGTTAATATTTTTGAAGTAATGTTCACTTTAATTGACAACCACTCCCAATGCTGTTTGCAGGTATTGAAGCAGCTCTAATAGCCTTTCAATTAGATCACGTATGATACTGTTTTCTAATTTCACTTGATATCCTTAATTACATGGAGCCTTGATATTTTTCATAGTAGATTTTTAGATTTGGAAGTAGGGAAAAACAAAAGAAGTCAGAACGGGCAAGTAAGGAAGTTGAGGAACTGCTTTACTACTTTTGGAAAAATGTCCCAAACTGACAACAATGCATGCTATAGGATGTCTTGATAGAAAAAATGGGAGTTGCTTCCTTAAAGCTGCAGTTCTTTTCTTCCCACTTTTTTCTGTAATTATCACAAGAATAATTTCAAAACAATTTCCTCATATTTTTATCTAATAAATTCAGAGAAATAAGATTCCAGATAACATTTTACATATCTGTTTGACTCTGTTTGCATATCTGTTCATGAGTACAAAGAGATATGCAAACAGAGGCAGTTGTGGCAATCCTTAGGCACCCTACAGCAAGGGACCACCTTCTTGGTGAGAAGGGCTTCATGATCCTGAAGTTCTAGTGATCTTCCCTCCTTTGTTTTTCACCCTCAGGGTTTCATTATTTGTGAATATGAGTATGACATTCCAGAGGTACCCTACCTGTTGAAGAGATCACCTGCTTGGTGAGATGGATCACGATTCTGGAACCCTAATGATCTTTCCCCCTTTCCTTTTCATCTCTTCTTGTTTGTACTTTTCCATTTTTTCCTCTCTTGTGGTTTCCCTTTCCAGAGGTTGGGGCTCAAAGTGAGATGCTGTTACATCCTTTTGTTTCTAGTTTCTCACAGAGAAAAAAAACACCTATCCTTTGCCATGCATTGTGATCCATAAGTCTGGAAAGGAAGGTTGTGGTAGTTGTGGGGTAAGGCACTGTGTCCAACACATTGCTTTGGCTTCTGCTTCAGACTGAAACGGGAGACACTTAGCTGTCCCTCCTAGTGTCAGTTGGCTGGTTTCTAGTCTTTGGGAATAAGCCTTTGGGAGCTTTCAGTCCTCAATAGCTTGGAGATGTTTTTAGAAGTTCCCTCTGTTAAGAAAGCTGACTGTGGGGCTGCAGGCTGCGCAAAGACTTGGTTAGCTGTGGTGCAGGTATCTGCGGCCCCTTGTTAGACTCCATTGTAGGTGGGGTAGCTGTGTCTGCATCTTTCTCTTTTAAATAGTTAATCAATTTGAACAATCAATTTAAGAAAATAATGCGGTTTTGAAAATAAATAAATAAAAAAAAAATCTGAAAGGTTTCAGATTTTAAATTATGTCTAAAAGGACTTTTTTTAACATTTTGTGTATTACCTTTATTTATTAAATATCATGTTCTTCGCACTTAAATCATAAATTGAGTTCAACAGCAAAATAATTTTAAAATGAGTATATCTTTAGAATTTCTGATACACAGTTCCACATGATTTAGATAAAAAAATTCTTTTTTCTCCCCATAGAGTGTTGCCATTGCTTGCTTTTAAATCTTTTGAGTTTGTTCATCAAAAATTCATTAAAGTTTTATAAAATATGAAATAGATACTAAAATAAATTCCAAATTCAGGCTTCCAGATGTGCATATTCAGGTGGAAACATACGTTATTCAAAATTGGTTGGCTCTAGGTACCCTTGTTTTATTACATTTGGAGAAATATACATGCATTTATGCAGATTTTTCATTATTTAATTTCTTTAAATATAATATGGCACTGTAAGATTTGGTGGCAACATTTTGAAATATATAAAATTTGAAAGTCAGTCTGATTCAGACTTTTAATGTTTCCAACGCAAAATCGCAAAACGAAAACAATAGTCCTTCAGGACAAAGTTCCTTTGGATTAAACATAAAGATAAGTCAATGGAAATGCCAATACTTAAGAACATGTAAATCCATCTTGTTGTATTGTTATCAACAACTCAATTGCTTTATTGTCAACAACTAATATTGTAATTTTGGGTAGATAAGCCGTGGCTTATGTGTTTAAAAGTTGAAAATTTAGGTCTGTGGAGTATCTGAGGGAATTTTATTTTTTCTCTGTGCTTAAAACTTTGCTGGTTCAGATCGTAAATTACGCGCAAGTGAAACTTTTAAGTTAGAATTTGCTGCAATATTTTAACCTCAGATTGCACTAAGCAGTGCAATAAGTTCAAATTTGTCTAACTAAGGTAGGTGGCACTCTAGATACCATAATGCATGTACTTTCTGCTTAACACCATGGTTTTGCCTGTGTTTTTTTTGTATGACTCTTTTTTTTTATGGAAACAGCTATGTTTACTTGCCAAGTGCTGTGTTCATTCTTACATGCTTTTACTGCTTTGTAGCTTGCTTTTTGTTTACCTTATCATTCACATTTTAAAAATATTATTATTATTATGGCTCCCACTCAAAGAAAAAGTTATACAGCTGCTTTTAAGCTTTCGGTAGTGAAGGATCAAAATTGGAAATCTTGCTGCAGCTAAGGAATTTCAAGTTGACGAGCGATGCATTCAGTGGAGGAAGTCCGAACAAGAAGAATTAAAGAAAATGCCTAAGAATAAAAGATCTCGTCAAACTGGTGTTGTAGCTTGGCCTGTTTTGGAAGACAATATAGAGAAATGGACAATAGAGCAGAGAGAAAGTGGATTGATTATCAGTATCAACAGTTAGAATTTGCCTTCAAGCAAAAGTAATTGCTCGACAAATGGGCATTAAAAATTTTTTTGAAGGACCTAATTGGTATTTCAGGTTCATGAAATGAAAGAAATTATCTGTCAGGACCAAAACAACAATTGGACAAAAGCTTCTCATGGACTGGCTTGAAAAAAGATAGCTTTTTTGGAGTACACATCCAAGAAAATTAAAGAAAAAAATTTGAAATGAGGGCAAATAGTTAATATGGATGAAGTGCTTATTACTTTTGACTGTCCTCCGAGCAGAACTATTCATTCAATAGGTGAAAAAACTATTTCATTGTGAACAACCAGGAATAGAAAGACTTTTTTTACCTGTGTTTTGTGTTGTGCCACCAATGGAGAGAAGTTAACCCTTTGATAATTTTCAAAAGAAAAACAATTCTGAAAGGAAACCTCCCTAAAGGAGTTATTTATTTGTGATGACAAAAAAGGATGGATGTGCAAAGAAGTGATGTTGTTTTCGCTGAGAGAAATATATCGGAAAAGAAAAGGTGCTTTTTTCCCAACCCCTAGGACTCATCGTTCTGGATTTAGTGCGATCCCATTTAGCAGATACAGTAAGATCCGAAGTAAAAAAAACTTAGCACCTATGTGTCAGTGATACAAGGTGGGCTTATAAAAATTTTACAGCTGCTGGATCTCACTATCAATAGATTTTCAAGCATGAGCTACGAAAGCAGAAAGAGGAATAGATGTAAAGCAGACTCCCATTCCTTCATAAATGAGAAAAGCTTCATATGAGGGGGCTGGCTTATGGGTCGCTAAATAACATGGTAATTTATGGTGATAAATGAAGTTTACCGAACTCGTAAAATTATCTATTAAATAATCATAAAAATATCTATCAGAGTCCGTTTTCAGCAAGTTCAAGGTAGGATGTTTCTTCCTTATTTATTTATTTATGAAACAGATGTGGTCTGGTGACCTTTTAATGGAAAACAATTCTCCTAGATTATTTGTAATCCTTCTTCATTTAAATTAAGTCGGGAATGGAAGTTTTTTGAGTGTCAGCACACAAAGCATTAAATTATTGTCAAGATATCATTTCAGAGTTTGATCTCTTTTCCATTTTGAAGGAAAAATTTATCTTTGAAATGGCAGATCAAAACATCTGTACTCCCAGACAAATCAAGACGTGTAAGGAATGTCAACTAATGAATGCAAAACGCATGATCCTGACTTTCAGTTCACCTGATTTGCCCAAAAATATGAAGGCTGGGTATTTGAATAGCCCTGTAAGACTTTTTAATCCCCAATCTCATGTGATGTTTTCATTGCCAGTGTTTTGGTCTCTCAAATGTGTCATGCCGCAGGAAATTTACTTGTGCAGGCTGCTTAGTCGAGGGTCATGACATCTATAGGTGCAGTGCTGTGCAAGTGTCTGTGAATTGCAAAGGGAGCCACATAGCTTCCTCTCATTCTTGACTGAAGTGGGAAGCTGAAAAGGGAAGTGTAAGCTATAAAATTAACTGAGAACATGTCTTATGCAGAAGCTAGAAAATTGGTTTCTGATACCGAACCATGCTGAATTGTGTGTGGATGTGGTGAAATTGGTTAAGTCTTTTGGCACACAGACCCATTTTGCTTTTAGAAAATACAATCAGCCACAGTGCTTCAAAAATTGTTGTCCCACCTAATGCAAGTAAAGAAACAGGAAAAGAAATTTAAAGAAAAGTGGGGAAAATAAGATAGAAGAACAAGGGACAAAACCAGAGCCACATCAGATGAGCACATGCTCAGTAGAGAGTGTGTTAATTATGATGATATTTAGTCTGAAATGGAAAGAAATGGGAATGGATATCCCCAACCTTTTAACTCACAAAACCAAAAAGTAGCATAAGCATGGCAAACATTCATGTTGGCTACTCTGTTGTCATTGGTTGAACAAAAATCTATATGTATAAATGACCTTATTGACTAGCAACTTCCTGTCTGCTTTACAACACAAAAAACGCTTTTGAAACATAAACAATAGTTTAAGCAGAATCTGGGTGTTTTAATAAAGCAGTTGCTGAAAGGTGAATTTAATGGCTAGAATCCTCTTTGGGGAAGTAAAGATAAAAACTCACATGGTAGACAGATTGAGCAAATGATAACAGACCATTATCTTTGTTTCCTTAATATTGCAGAGCAAATTTACTTCCACCAGCCTACGAGGACATTTCAAAGCATTGGCCTTACCACATCTTCATCTCTCATTCCATTTTGCAAGATTAAAGTTGGAAATGGTCTACATAATAGTGATCACTTTTTGATTTCTATTAATTCTGCTGATAAAAATATAATGTCTCTCTGTAGAATTCTACATTTCACACTGGAGAAGGCAAATTGAGATTTTTTTTCCCTCTATACAAAGTTCACTGTGGTCAAGATGAATGACCCTATAGACAATGCAATAGATATTATCATGGATGTAATAATGTAAGCAGCTAAAATCTCTATTCTAATTTCATATATAAGATTTCCAAAATACGTAAAGCCATGGAGGAACTGATAGTAGCAAAAGACTCTACGACAACAGAGGAAAGCTTAATTTTGCCAGTACATCACTTTGGCAAATCTCCTGGCATTTAAAAAAGCCAAGTCAAAGAATGCAACAACAGAGAGAGAGGGGCTTCTTGATATCCCATGTGGCTTCTATTACAGTCTGTACTTCGAGCATATGAGTATGCGAAAGAATAAGGAAGGTAACTAGGATGTATAGAAACCACTCACTTTCGTTCTGGAAAAAGATAGCCGAGGAATCAGCATCACTGACAAAATTGCAAATTAAGTAGGTGAGAGGTTTGTTGCCATTTCTACTAACAGCAGTTATCTATCTGTGTTTTGCTTTGTCAGGCTGCACTTTGAGAGAAATCTCATTGTGTTTAATTGTTTTAACTCGACTTGTTATTTCTAATCCACGAATTCTGAAGTACAGACAATTCTATTTGGGAGAGCTTTCGATTTCGAAGTTCATTTCAAACTCGAATCACAAATTCAAAATAAGTCTTAATGACTTTTTAATTATGCACATCTGTTATATTACACTATTTGCATGGTTCAATTTTAAATCAAAAGATGGGAGGTAATTCCCCATTCGAATCAAATTCTATTAAGGAAGCTGAGTAACTGACCACTCACTTCAAAGTTTGTTTTTTGAGTTTCTGTTGCCACTGGCAGAAGCGAAACTTTCGCTCATTTTGCGTTTGAGTTGTGACATTTCTCGCACCTTTTGATTTTTGACAAAGTATGAGAAAATCAAAACAAGTATGAAATGAAAATTGAAATAGCAATATAAGATGAGAAATTTAAATTTTATGAAAAATTGGCAACTTTACCTAGGCATAACAAATATCTTGAATATTTTAAACTTAATGTACTCCAAACTTACATTCTTTTAAACAACAGGCAAAAAATTCTTTTTTGAAAGATACTAGTAAATAGATTAGTTCGCTAAAACCGAATAAAATCAAAATGTATATAAAATTCAAAGAAATTAATAAAAAAAGTGAAAACAAATAATAGTAGTACTGAAAACAAATTAAAATTAACTAAAGTTCTTTGGCTTCACAATTTTTCTACCATATCTACTAAACTGAATGTTTGTATTAGAATTTTCAGGTTGATAGTCTTTGGTAACAGTTACTAAGTCATCTTTTTTTCCAGTATTTCCTGAAGATATGGATGATTCAGTAGTTTTGAGCTCGAAGATAGATTCTTTATTGTCTATCTCCATTGGAAATATTCTTTGAACTGGTCTTAACATTTCACCACTAGATGTTTTTACTTTCACCACTCTGATGTTGTTGTCCTTTCCTGGGTATGTTTTGATTACATGACCCATGGGCCAATCTGTTCTTTTTTTTCTATCATCCTCTACAAACACTAAATCACCTTTCTTGATGGTTCACCAAGGTACAGTCTTTGGTCGATGTACCAACAGTCCAAGATATTCATCTTTAAATCTTTTACGAAATTCCACACATAACTTTTGGTGGTATAGCCATCTTTTTGACAAGTTGGTTTTATCTAGACTGTCCAGATCTGGAACACTCTCGGTTCGAACATCTTGAATAAACATAGATGGAGTGAGTGCACACAAATCAGTGGAATCTTCTGACTCGTATGTTAATGGTCTGGAGTTGATATTTGCTTCTACATCACATATGATAGTTAACATTTCTTCATATGAAAGTAATGCTATTCCCAGAACACTTTTTAATAATTTCTTGATCATCTGAACCAGTCCCTCCCACCAGCCGCCTCAAGGCTATGAATCTTCATGCTATGAATCTTCGAAATCCAAGGAAAAATCCATTAGTCGATAAGCATTTGATTAATTCTAAATGAACTGCACGTTTAACTACACAAGTAAAAAGCAAGATCCAAGCCTTTCTATTTTCTCTTATATAAAGTAGTCCCGCTACATTGACACCCGCCACCTCAAATGCGTAGGCATCTCTGACTTGATCTTCTGGGAGATTACAAGGCACTGTATCAAGAGCTTTTGCCGTGTATCTCTTGTGCCGAACGCACTTCGATATGACTCTTTGTATTGTTTTCCTTCCTTTTATTATCCAAAATGTTTGACGAATACTGGTCAAAAGAATTTGAATACCAGCATGTAAAAGTTGTAAATGGTAGTCTTGTATCATTCTTTTTACTAATTTATGTTTGGATGGAAGTACAATGGGGCACTGGAAGTTCTCATCATCATGTCTTCTCAAAACCTTTGTTTTCAATCTTACAATTCCTTCTCCATTACTGAAAGTAAAATGTGCCTTCAACTGTTCTTCTTTAGAGAATGCTTGTTGAACTATCTTCAATAATTTCTTCTCAGCAATGTCCAGTCCTTCAACACTAAGGGTTCTGTCAAAATTTCTTTCTCCATTTCTACAATTATTTATGAATCTCAGAATCCAAGAAATCATTCTCACAATTTTAAAGTAACTTGAAAAGTAATTCAGGTACCATTTTTCAGCAGTGATATTAACCAAAGTCGAACTAATGTTCTTAAGCTTTTCTTTCAGAATTTCTTTTTCGTTAGTAATCACTTCAATAGTTGGGCAATCTTCTTCAGTCTTCATAAGCCATTCTGGCCCTTGCCACCACCGAGATTTCACAAAACTTTTAATCAAACACCCTCGAGTGGTATATCTGCGGGGTTCAAATTTCCTGGAATATGACGCCATTCAGATTTCGATGATAATTTTTGTATTTCTTTCACTTTATTTGTGACAAATGGCACTCAATGGTCATCTCTTTGGATCCAAGAAAGAGCAGTGCTCGAATTCGTCCAATAGTTCCTAGGAACATTGTCTAATTTGAATGTTTGTAAAGCGAGAGCTGCGAGTCTGACTTCTGTACAGTAGGCTAGCAATTCTAGATGATTCATGGTCATTTTCCTTAATGGACTCACTCTACTTTTAGCTAAAAGAAGACATACTGATATGTTTTCATGCATTTCTTTTCTTAAATAAATCACATATGCATAGGCTTGTTTGCTTGCATCACAGAATGTATGAAGATTAAGAATTTCATTTGTGTTTATATCTAAAGCCCTTGGAATTCTAATACAGGACAAAAGCAACAAATCATCATTCCACGAATAGAACTCTTTTCCTAAGTCTTCGGGTATATTTGTATCCCAAAAAAGTTTTTAATAACCAGGTCTTTTGTGTAAATAGTTTTGATGTTAGTGTTATGGGACGAAGAAATCCCATAGGATCAGAAATGCGGTGTACCGCTGACAATGTGCTTCTTCTACTAAGATTCGCTGATTTGTCAGTAACAGTCTTCACATCACAGAAAAGGCTGTCATCTTCTTTATCCCACAAAATTCCCAACTTCAATCTTCGATGAGTGAATTAATAAAGAAGTCACTGCAATGGCATGAGTTACATTACATTTTCCATTTCGTCAATATGATCAAACAATTTTCCCATTAAAATCCAAGCCATTTTGGTTTCCATTGTAACTGATGTTGAGTTCGAACGTTCAATTTTGCCCTTTACTAACTTCCAGTAATTATCAGCTTCGATGAGTAAAGATACATTTTTGTTGTTTAAAGATTCAGGATCAACATCCGTTAAAATTATTCCCCTACCTTTTAACAACTCTTTAAGATTTCCGGAAGGATAGTCTAATTCAGAATTTGATATTTCATCTGTCTCTAAAGCCTCAAAAATTAATCCCTGGTTATCAAAAATGCTTTTCATTTTTACTTCTACTCGCACGCAATTCTGTTTGGTAGGCACCTGAGATCCGAAAGTGTGAATCATTATTTCCTCTTTTCCCACAGCTTTTAATCCCAGTTGTTTTTTTAATATACGAGCATTGACTAGCGCTGTCAAATAAACAACAAATTAATTTATTACGTGACCTACTTTAAGTTCTACTGTTGCCATCTGCAAAAATATTTTATTCTTTCCACTGCTAATATGATTGCACGTTGAATTTTCTACACTTTTTGATTGCAGTGTTCCAGGTGTTTTCTCATTTTTGTAACAAAGTGCTACATTATGCTTTTTATGGCAGTATACACAACAATTTTTCTCAGAGAAATTTGATAATCTGTATCCTTTAGCTAAGCATAAATAACACTTTCCATGCATTTTAAATAAATTTCGTTTTTGTTTATGCTCATATTACACTTTTCACTATTTGTGTTATTTTTGCAAAAAATACAATTCTTTTCTTTTACGGGAGCTAATAATTCGGTAGCTGACGAGGATTTAACTTTAGAGTTAATATTGTTTGTGTACTTAAAATTACTTTTGTGTTTATCAAAATGTTTCAAACGGATTTCGGTTCCAGTTTGTTAATTGTGTACGTTTGTTCGCGGCATTCAGTTTCTTTTTTCAAGAAAGCAATTAAACCTGTAACATCAGATTCCTCTTTTGGATCCCACTTTCGTTGATATTCTAGAATCAAATCATGAGGCAATAATTTCAATAATATTGGATTTAACAGGTGTCCATATAAACACGAAGTTACACCTAAATTACTTAAGCATCGTGTAATCTTCTTACTGCATTTAAGTTAGAAGAATTTTTAACCAGTTCTATATCCAAAAGATTATTCATATGTGATTTTATAATTTTCTCTGGTTTTCCAAAGTGTTCTTTTAAAATTTCTAAGCAAGAATTGTAATTTTGTTCGGTTAACTGAAATCCTTCAACGATATTATATGCTTGCCCTATCAATAAAGATTTCAAGTATACGAATTTTTCAATCTTGGTTAACACTTTATTTTGATCAATCACAGTTTGAAAATTGGAAAAAATTCTAAGCACTTTCCTGCATCTCCTGAAAATTTCGGAGTATTTAACTTCAATTTCATAGCCGATGACAATAAATTTATTTCAGAAACAGATGTGTTCAAAGAATATACATCTGATGCATTTTTCACGGATAAATTTTTATTTGTGTTACATTTATTTAATCTTATTTTAATTGTGAATTTTGCAGATGCTTCGAGATTAATTTTAAATCAGAAGATGCAGGATAATTCCCCATTCGAATCAAATTCTATTAAGAGAAGCCGAGTAACCGACCGCTCACTTCAAAGTTTGTTTTTCGACTCCCTGTTGCCGCTGGCAGAAGCGAAACTTTCGCTCATTTCACGTTCGAGTTTTAACACAACTCAGAGTGATTTTACCATTCTTGATCTAAAAAGAGCTTTATCAAAGATGCATAGGTCTAGTCCAGGTCCTGGCGTAATCAATTATGACATAATAAGGCATGTCTATGATATGTCACTGGATGTTCTTTTGCTTATATTTAATAGAGTATAGAAAGCTAATACTTCCCCTAGTGCATGGAGAAAATCCACCATTATTCCAATATCCAAACCAGGGAAGGAGCCAAGGAACCCTTCAAACTACCAATTGGCTTACAAGCTATATCTACAAACTCTTTGAAAAAATGGTAAATAATCCACTATCTAAAGAAAAATAATATTGTCAGAGTGGCTTCACTAATAATCAACACTAACTATACACTACTAATCAACACTAAATAACATTCTTACTTTGGAAGCATTCATACAAGCCTTTGTGAAAAGGAACCACATGGTGTCAGTACTTTTTGACATGGAAAAGGTTTATGATAGAGCCTATCAACATGGCATTCACCTGGACCTTTATGATAGTGGTCTGAATGGTAATTTTTGCAGTTTTCGTCCAGAATTTTCTGAAGGCTAGGACTTTCCAAAAGCGGATTGGTGCTGCTTTGCCAAACATGTTCTATGAAGAAGAAATGTGCCTCAAGGAAGTGCCCTTAGTGTAACTCTGTTCAGCCTTAAAATAAACTCTTTCTTAAAGGAACTTCATCCTTTCATTTCAGGTACTTTGTATCTTGATGACTTTCAGATAAGTTTTCAAGGAATTGATATAAGATATGCCAAAAGACAACTGCAGATTGCATTTAACATAATCTTTAATTGGTTAGCTCAACAATGGTTTCAGTTTCTCAATTCAGAAGACCATCTGTATATAACTTTTGCAAAAAGCATAATCTCTTCCCTGAACCTGAGCTGTATCTTAATGGTTCAGTCATTCCTATAGAATCTGAAATGAAATTTTTAGGGGTGTTGTTCAACTAAAAAATCACATTTGTTTCATATGTGTTATACTTAAAGGTTGAAGTGCTTTAAAGTTTTGAATATTTTAAAAGTGTTGTTGAACACCTCCTGGCAGGGGGGCAGATGATTGTACTATGTTCCATGTTTGCAGGGCATTAATGCACTCTAAATTGGACTATGGCTTAGCACGATCCTCTGTGTTATCAAAATTAGGTCTTGTTCACCACCAGGCCCTCCAGATATATTCTGGAGCAATCACGACATCTCCTGTTTACAGTCTGTATATTGAGTGGGCTGAACCATCTCTTCAGTTAAGGTGCAAGTAGTTCTCTCTTCATCATTATTTCAGTATGTTATGATATAAGAGTCTTGCTTGATGCTGCATGCAACTGACCAACCAAAAATGATAATACCTTTTTTTCAGAGATCCAACAATTGTATTCTTTATTTAACTCTTTTATTTAAATTATTATTTTCTTTATTTAACTCTTTTATTTAAATCAAATTCTAATTATGACTAAGCCATGTATCTCTTAATACTGTAGGTGTCTAATATTTTGTGTGGTATCTGTTATTGCATCATAGTTAGGTACTAAGAAGGCATATTAAAAATAGCTAGTTCATGTAATTAGACATTTTGATGTCGAGCCTCCAAGAGATTCATGCATAGAAGCAAAGGTCTTCCTGGAGGACTTTTTAATGGAAACTTTCTCATGCCTATATTCATTGGCAGTTTTATGAGTGAATATCTAGAGATTCAGAATATACTGCTTAATTACTTTTTCTTTTGATCCAGAAATTTGTTCTTGGAAAGTGGAGTCCCTTGTAATTGCTACTTAAGCGACTTTATAATTCTGTCTTTATTCATAAGGAAGTTTGCAAAAACATATATGCAAACAGTATCTTTCATTGCCATAAACTAAACATAGGACAGAAATATGCAGAATATTCAGCCATATAATTGAGATAAGCCATAAGTGAAATTTTTAATTTAAATTAAAAATTCAGTTTTGATTATCATTTAGTATTTATGTGGTAAAAGAAGGCAGTTATACATGTGAATGTATAAATTTGCAATTTAGAATAGTTTGAACTACGTTAGTAGTGAATATTTCTGTGCTCTTTATATCAACTTCTTGTAATTTCAGATATTTTAATGACTGTAAATCTGAAAATATTTTTCAGTGATATATATGCAAGTGCGTTTTGAATATTACTTCCATAATAAATTATATAGTGTTATGTAAAAATAAAGCTATACAGTACAAAGTCCGAGATACGGACTCGCCGGGACCTCGGCGATTTCAGATTTGGGATTTTTCCTGATATTAGATCATCATTTTAAATCTAGTAAGAAGGCATGTTGAAATTACAAAATAAAAAGTATGAAATCGTGATTTATGAAATAATGAAGCATTTATGATGTAAAGGGATCAACGTTTACCAAAAAAAAAAAGGCTTATCATTTTTTGTTTACTTTATTAAACATTTTTTTTAATGTAAATTGTTTAAATTGCTTCGTTTTTTGTGCTAATATGTTCTCTTCAATTTTATAGACATACATAATTTCTTGTCCAGTTACAAAGTTCAACTGTTCAAGTCCTGTAGTTGTTGTGTCAAGAATTCTGATTAACTTGTCAATGGGAATTTTTTCGTTTTCAGTAACCTTTCTGTCACTTTCTTCACTATCGGTAGTGGTATTTTCTAAATCTAGAACCATACTATGACCACCCTGTGGCAAAGTGGCTAGCATGTCACGCAGCTGCGCCACAGGTCTGGGGTTTAATCCTCGGGCTGGGCAAGCTCTGGTCAGCCTTTTAAGTGAGTCGATAAAATGAGTACCAAGTTTGTTTGGGGACTAAACACCAGGGGTCCTGCAACAGTCTGACCACTTGTTCAGGGCATATGCTTATGCATTCAGGGGCCCAAAGGTGCAGAAAAAGCGCACTGCAGGCCATGGCCCGTTAGGGCTGTTGCACCACTGAGTTTTAGTTTTTAGAACCATACTACAGATTTCGCTGTCCGTTAATTGATTGGTAATTGGGCATTGTCATCGAAATGAAAAACTTCTGTTATATAATCTTTATTTATTACCGCTTCTTCACATTTCTTAACATAATCCAGTAATTCAAAAATTTCACCTTTGGTTTACGATATCCGAAAGCCTTCAAATTCGCGGCTATCATCTTCATCATCCTCAACATGAAATATGGTTTCTGAGCATAAATTATGGCAAGCATTTTTAAAGTATCTGGAGGCAAATCCTCCCATGCTCTTACAAGGCTCCACACAGCAGAATTTATGTTAAAATATTTCAAAAATTCTTGAATAATATTACCATTATTCAAGAACTTTAACATGGATTTTAAAAATGCTACTTTATATTTCCATTTCAGTGGGCACATTAGTCCGATATCCATAGGCTGAATGAGGGATGTACAGTTTGGAGGAAAGAATAACATGGACACACTATCTTTCATCAAAATTTTTAAGTGAAGTATGAGCCAAACAGTTGTCTACAATGAGGACAATTTTTGTGTCATCGGGTTAACCAACCGGGTTCAGATTTCGGGTATGAAATGATTTTCAAACCAATCATACATTTACACTTGTGCCATCCATGCTCTTTTATTTTCACAATATATAACAAGAAAAAATTTTTACCCCTTTAAATGCTCGATGTTGTGTATATATATATATTTTTTATTGTTATGAAAAGTTTACACTTGTGCCTTCTTGCAGCATTTGTGCATGCTAAAACTGTTAGTCTAGCTTTGCAATCTTTGACATCAGTTGGAGCTTTTTCTGTAGAGGTTGCCAAGGTTTTTTGTGGTACATATTGTCAGAAAAGGTCAGTTTCTTCTGCATTATAAATTTGTCTTAGAGGTAATGTTTCACTATTAATGAGTTCTATGAAAGCATAAATAGTGCAAACAGTTCAGCAGCTTGTATACACGACGATTTTAAAATTTTACCCAGTTGTTCAAATATGTGCACTCAGTTTGTAAGTTCATTTCTTCATGAAATATTTTGGCCATTAGCATTGGATTCATCAATGGCACGCCCTCGCTGCAATGCTGTCTGACCACCAAATCATTACTTTGTCATTATCATCACTTTTAGCAGAGTGAATACTTTTTCTATTATTTGTTCAGAGTGGGATGTCAGAAAAATTCATAAAGTTCCTTTTTCTGTTATGCCATATACAGTTTCAGTCCAATGCCATACTCCTCGCATAATTTGAGATGGATATACCTATATCCATTTTTTGCAGCAATTCCACTTTTTATTTAATGGACATAAAAACATACTTTAACTTTGAGGTCCTGTTGCAGCTCCAGAATTAGAAACTCATTTTGACATGATCGAAAGTTCAAACTTTAGTTTTTATAAATTTGCTGTAATTATAACAGCCTGCAAAAAATAATAAGCTGAATCAAATCAGAACAGCGCAATCTGCTATATAAACTGAAATTCCTTGGAATCAGTAAAGTATAATTTTAGCTTAGCTAAACAGCGTCTGCTATACATTATTGGCTATGTATCATGAGATTGGTGACGAAAGACTAAGTTTTTCCATTAGATTTTGTCTCGCTTCTGTCACGCATTGGGACAATTAAACCTGAACTGTATTATTTTAGTTATTTGTTATACTTACATCTCTTTCCTGCACATGTTCATCTGAGCCCTGAATAAATGAATTCCCACATATGCTTAAAGCTTATTAAGGGCGGCTGATATCTTACCACCTGTTGCAGTCTCTGTGGTTTCTAAGTTCTGCTACCAAGCATCTCCCTAAGTTCTAAATTTTTGTCACCCTTTAATTTTGGGTCCAAGGGCTTTCTCTAAATTCTAAAAATTTTATCTTTGTTACTTGGTGCTTTTCTAAATTCCAAAAAATTTGCCTTTCCTAAATTCTGCTGCCCGGTGCATCCATATGAGCTCTGGTGCTGGTTTTGGGTTTATGTGAAAAAAAAATCAATTATTCTTAATTGAAATAGTACTAAGAAATTTTTGTTAAATTTTTTCCTTGTCAACATTTAGCGTATTTAACTTAAATCTGTAATCATCACCAAGTGTAATGGTAACATAAAAGGTTTCCATACTCTTTGTTATTCGATTACTAATATAAAAAAATTTTTTTAGGTATCCCTGCATGAGTCATTCTCAAATTCTCATGTGTTTATAAATGTACAGTGATGAAAGCAAAATGCTATAATAAATAATGATTAGCCAGGTTGGCATCAGGGATATAAAATATTAGTAGATGTAAAATCAATGATGTTTCTATGTAGAATGTTTCAGTTTGAGATGTATGCCAAGCAGATATACACAGCTACTGAGCAAAATTATTGATCACACAAATTTATGCTAAAATGATTGTTTCTTCAATAACGAGGTATTTTATTTAGTACCAAAGTGAAAATAAGAATCGGGATTTTCCACGTGTTTTATTATGGAGAACAAAATCAAATGCACACGTGTAAAGCATAAAAAAAGTTCTTAAAAACATATGGTTGCTGGCTTTCAGATCTGGAGTTTATATCATTCTGGATATTGGATGTTGGCATCTCGGACTTTGTACTATGTTTTACTATGGAAATAAAGAGCATATATTTCTGTAAATTTGATATTTTAGTGTCACAGAGAGAAACATTATTTTTGTAAAAGCTTTTTGTATTTTGAATATGTTTGAATTTTTATACCTTTGATAGATTTTTCAAAACATCAGAATGTATGATTTAATATGCTTTGTTACAGTGCCTCTTGAATACATGATTTTGTGGATCGATATGCCCTTTATGATTTTGCTGAATGACATACGGCAAGGAATATTTTATGCATCCTTACTAAGTTTTTGGCTTGTTTTCTGTGATGATCATCTCATGGTTAGTTCAGATTAATTGTATAAAATAAATTAGTTCATAGTTTAAGACATTTTATTATTATATAATCTTACATTAAATTTTAAAATTTATAAACTTTGTTTATATGAATGTAATTAAATGTTCTCTGACTATAATCCATTCTCTATAATTTGCATGTTCTCTGACTATAATCCATTCTCTATAATTTGCATGTTCTCTGACTTTTTTTTTTAATGCAGTGCCCGCCACTTATTAAACTCACTGGTTAATAAACTCAGGTGTTTATTATGTTCAAATTTCCAAGAACCCATACAAATACATACTAACCAATAAAAAATCACCATGTATTAAACTCATCTGTGCCACTTATAAAACTTTGATTGGCAAAAGACTGATTTTTCAGTTCCAGAATATTGTATTTGTACCTATCACAGCTTTTAGTAGTTAATACATTTAACATTTTGTGGACTGTGGTTTTCAGATATTTGGTGCTTCAATGGGACAAGTTTGACCCGGAGGCGTAGCTAGAGTTTTCAGCAGCCCGGGGGGCAACTGATAATTTCACAAAAAAGATAAACTCGAGACATTGAAAGTACTTTTCTGAAATCGTTTCAAGCTATAAAACTAATAAGTGTTTATATTTCGAGAGCTTTTTTAGCTAATTCACTAAATGCTAGGACAGAATTTTGCGTCAACTGACTGATGGCTCACAAGTTGGAGAAAGATAAATCCAATACTTTTTATCAGAAACTGCATGGTGAGAAGTAAGAGGCAGATCACCATGCAACTGATAACTGGATAAAAGATGTTTTACTTGGATTTCTAAATGAATACAAGCCACACGAAATTTATAATACAAGTGAAACTGGACTGTGTTATAGAACACACTTTATGTATACAGAAAAATACACCTTAATATTTAAAAGTGAAACAGCAGTTGGTTTATAAAACCGAAGGAACAAGTTACAGTGTTATCAATGTGCAGTATGGATTCAACAATTAAGAAGACAGCATTTGTTATTGACAAAAGCAGAAAACTTCGATATTTGAAAGGAGTCAAGTTTCCTCTAACTGATCATAGCAACAAGAACACATTGATGAGGAATAGCATTTTTACTGATTTTTCTTTTGAAATATTGCAACAAACTGAAAAATGAAAGATAACTTTACTAATTTGACAACTATGTGGCATACACACCTTTGATCTTTTTCTGAGAAATCTTAGTATCGCTTCTTGCACATACAGCATCTAGCATTCAACCTTTATACCAGGTTATTATACCATGCATATTATAGTCAATGCATGGCATTAAACTCTTAAATCAGTTAAAAACTGTTTTAAAAAATGTGCCTTAGAGAAATGTGGAAGAAGCCTTAGAGGAACTGCAAGCTATAATATTAGCACCAGTAAGGGAGATTATGCAGATTTATTTTTATAATAAGTGTCTGTTCATAGTGATATTCTGACAGCCTCTGTAAAAACTGTTAAATGAACTGCAGAAGTGGACAGCGAAAGTGATAGAAAAAAATTGTGATGTGCCAACTTAAATTGATTCTAGATAAGCACAGCAAATTCTAAGAAACTGAAAGGTGCTAATAAAAAAAAAGCTACTGTTTGCAAAATTGAGAATACAACTCTAAAACTATTATTGAACAGTAAAAAAAAAAAAAAAGACTTAGAACAGTTATTTGTAAAAGATACGATTTCATCAAAAAATGTAGCTATAAAATTTTTTTATAAAAAATTCATTTCATATTGCTTAAATAGTTTAATTTCAGCATTAATTTCAATTATTATTTTAGGATTGATTATTGAATTAATTGCTAGGTATTATTTTATGTTTAAAACTGATAGTCTGATTTGCAATGCACATATAGCCATCTAGTTAATTCGGCTTCTTAATAAACTCGAATATTGTTTGGAATGAAAGTGATTTTTAACCCTTTGATGGTTGCAAGATTAAACAATTCTTTCTTTCTAAATAGGGTGCAATATCTGCCAGTCATAAATTTGTCATGCAGGCTTGTTCATTTGCTTCCACTGCAGTGTGTAACTGGAATGTGAGCCGAGCTTGTTCATGACCATCAAAGAGTTAATAAGCAGCAGGTACTCTGTTTTCTTAAAATGCATAAATTTCTCTTTATATTTTGCAACAACAGTCATTCAATAAAAAAGCATAATAAAGCTTTGTGTTTTTTAAATTGAGAAAATAATTTTCTATATAATTTTCACTAACAAGGAAAAAAAATCTCACAATTCTCATTAATGTAGAGAAGAAATAAAACTAGATTATGAAATTATTCCATTAGAGATAATTTGAATTCTGTGTATGTACTTACTTTTGTTGCACTAATTCAGTGCCTAAAATACCTTAATTTGAATTATGATTAATTTCTTAATGTTTTTAGTTAAAAAAATATTAACTCTCAATGGCTTCTCTCTGTTAAAATTTTTTTCTGTGCATCTGTATTGTGCACTGTGTAATAACTGCTAAGGACATCTAATTTAAACTAAGTAGTATTAACTGCTGCACAAGTACAGAACAGTAAATGCCAAAGGCATTCATTGTAGGGCAAGAAATTTATTTGTACAAATGACCATGCACATAAGCTGTTTATTCACAGCAGTAAAAATATAATCATATTGTGGGTATCTGAAGATAGTGTTGTGAATTTCATCTTCAGTATTTGGTGCAGAATGTTTGTTAGAAGTCATTTGAGTGCTTTTGATTGTGAATGAATTGTGAAGTTTGGTGCAATATGAATTTAAATGCTAATAATCTGTTTCAATTTCTGTATCAGTATTAGTTATAAAATATATATTTCTGTTTTTTGCTATCTTCTACTTACTATTATTTCATCCTTTCTATATAATTATTTTTCACATGATAAAATGTGTTTTTTAAGCATAAATATTTTAATGCTAATGAGGCATGCTATTATCAAATTAAATTTTTCTTGGAAGATATTTCAATTCTAAAGCTGACAGAGGAGATGCATTTATGTTACTTTGTAAATATAATTTTAAGTGCAAGTTTACAAATGAAGTCTATTTAAAAAACTGAGTATGCTTAAATAAAAGGGTGTTAACTACATGTTATAGAAAATGCAAGAGAAATTTCAGAAGTTTTCTGTAGTAGAATATTGTTTATGAAAGTAGGAACAAAACAAAAGAATTAGTTAATGCTAATCAAATATTCACCATCAAGAGACTGCAGTTTTGTTAGCGATAAAGTAAAAATGATTATGATCATCAGAGTCCATCAAGTTTGCATGCTATGGAAGTTAGTGAGCAATAAAGTTGAATTCCATTCTTCAATTGTATTTAATCTTCAAGGAATAAGAAATAATCACCAGGACAAATATATACTAAGTTTGAATGAAGGCTCAAGAGATCCTCATTTCACTAAGTATCATAATAGCAGTGAGAGATAACATTATCCGGTAAAAGAATGATCACATTGTAGACTGATTGGTTGTTTTGAGTCAGTGTATTGTTTGACTTTCAGAATATGATCATTGCTGTATTTAGCATAAATAATAATTTTCTTTTATTATATCACACTATGTTAATCTGTATTTAGGCAAGAAAAGAAATTTCCTTTAAATAACTACTATACACAAGTTAGTGACAATTTATCCAGTCATATGGTTTTAGAATGGAACAAAGTTTTACTTTGCTTGTGGATTTTCTAATAAACATGAAAAAATTTTCAAGATATGTTCCAAAACCAGAAGTGAGTTATAATTATTTTTAGACCTATTGGCCTATTTAATGTTGAATTATAATGTAGTCTGCTGTATCTCTTTCTGGTATAAAAACAATGATGTATCACACAATCGTATGAGATGATCTATGTGAGAAAATCATGGATGATTGTTTAGAAGTTTCTACAGAATTTATTTTATTATTAATAACATTTCATGGGTAGAATATTACTCACATAACAGCTTATGATATAACAGCTTTTGTTATGATTGTTATAGTTAAATAAAGTTTCTCTATGGAAATTAATAGTTGTATCTCTTTCTTCTTATTTAATTTCCTAAAGAAAGGCGAGATTTTTTTTTTTTTTTACATATTTAGTCTCAACTATCTTCTTGAACAGTAGATACCATTAATTTGAACTATTAATATAATTATCATTATTTGTAAATTCAATATATAACCTTTATAATGTATGTATTTATCACTCTGCTGGTGTGATATATGTATTAAATTTAATGTTTTATTAAACATATTCCAAAAATTGTTCTTCCCCCCCAAAAAAAAATCAATGAGTTGATAAATAAAATGACCAATGAAGTAAATCATTGAAGTAGTTATTCAAATATGTCTATATAATTATATCAGATTCAAATGTTTCTATATAATTATATCAGAAGTTTTGTTGAAATATGTATTTAGAGTATTGCTCTTTTTATTTCATTATCTTTATGATAGTTCTTACTCTAAAAGTAATTCTTTCACTAATTTAAAAAATCTCTTGATCTTGCTTAGAATGAAGTAAAAAGAAATAGGCTGAGAAGTTACTGGCCACATTTTACCTTGGTTGCTTTTGGTTGTTTTTGCATATTCATATTTGATATGTGCGAAAGGTATGCTTTATGTTGTTTATTATGGAAAACATATGTTGCGTATTTGCTATTCAAATAAATGAATAAATAAATATATTTTAATCAACTTCAGAGGTGTGCAGCTGAAAAATCCATTTTTTAGCATATGGACATCTAAAACAAGGTCTAAACTTCTTGTATCCTTTGAATGCTATTAATTATTGTGTAAATATTTATTTTTGTGTCTGTTTTGTTTGTATTTATTTTGTACCACTTTAATTTTTTGGTTATTTGTTTTATATTTTTTATTATTATAAAACTGAGAATATTTGGTTTATATAAACATGCTGTGATGAAAGCAAAATATAATAAATAATGATTTGCCTAGTTGGCGTATTTTGTTTAATGTTTAAGTGAAATTAAGAATCGCGACTCTCCACATGTTTTATTATGAAAGAAAAAATCAAATGCACATGCATAAAGCATACAAAAAACAGTTTGTGGCTTTGAAGTCGGGATTTTAGATCATTCTGGATACTGGACGTCCGGATCTCGGACTTTGTACTGTATTAAAGTCAAGTACAGAGCAACTGAAGAATAGACCTTGATAAGAACAATATATACATTAAAGGAATACATGTCCAATCTTTAATAAATTGCAAAGAGTACTTATCTTTTAATTCATTAATCCTCTGATATTGTACAATATCCTCCTTAAGTTGGAGTTTCATTTATTTGTCTTTTGTTGCCTGTGTTTTAACTGGTCTTTGGTTTCATATAATTCTTGTGATTTGTGTACATGCTCTACTTTTCAAATCTTCTGTCTCTTTATATTTATCATCTACTCTTAATCTTTTTATTCTTTCCTTGGTCTTAACATTTTCTTCTTCCTTATATTTATCATCACCTCTCAATTGTTTTATTCTCTCCGTGATTTTTAACATTTTTTTCCCTCTTTATTATATTTATCTTTTTCCCTTAATTTTGTTATTCTTTCCTTGTTTATTCTTTCCTGTTATCTGTCTTTTTCCTGTATGACTGTTTCGTTTTCTTCTTTGATTATTCAGCAAATAATCCTATTATAAAAATTGAATATTTTATACAATGAAGTCAAAATTAACATTTATAATGAATATACAAAACGGAATAGTTGAATTATTATTAACTTAGGTCGATATAAAATGTTCATAAACTGATAATCATTCATTATAATAAAATTAAATTATTTTAACACTAATTTTCACTATGCGCCAAATAATTTTGAATAAACAATTCAGAGTAAACATGGTCACCAGACACAGACTGGGTTGTTGGGATACCAGAAGTTTCCTGGGTTGATCATGACCTGGCACACCACCAGATAAATAATGGAACATCCTAATTTTTCTGTTTTAAGTTTTTTGATTATTAAAAAGATTAAAGGAATTGAGATTTTCATGATTCTTTTAAAATCTAAAACAGGGGATTGCTTTTGAGTTAAATCGTCTATTAGTTTAAAAAAAAACTGTTTTAAGTAATACATGGTTTAATTCACAAACATTTCTCTGTTTTAGATACTAAAAATATTCTTATCTCAAAAGAAGTAGTGATGTAAAATAAAAGCTGAAGGTATCTGGGCCGTTTTAAGAAAATGTTTCTTACCAATTATTAATCTCAATGTGTTGTATATTGTAAAGTTAATATATGTATGTAACTGTACAATATTCACTATATCTACTGCATACATATATCTTTGATTGTAGCGGTACTGCCAATCATATGATAGTTAAATGCAACATTTGGATGATAACTTCTGAAAAATTCAAAAAATGGCAAGAGTAAAGTTGCCATTTTGAAAAGGCCTGATTGGAAACCAAAATGAGTGTGCATAGCTAGATGCTATAGCTCTCTTGTATATAAAATTTCAACATTCTATGGCTAACCATTTACGAGTTATGCAAAAAATAAAATAATAATAATAATAATAAAACCTTTGAACAGAGTGACTTTTTGACATTGCCAATTGATGTGAAAAAGAGCGACAAAAACAGATGTTATAGCAGTCCCATGAACAGGATTTTAACATTATAAGACTAATCATTTTGGAGTTATGTGAGATACTTACCTATGTACAGACATCATGCCGAAACTAATCAAAATGGATATTTCCACTGAAATCTGAAAACCAAAATTTTTCATGATTACTTCCTTTACTTCATTCATATAAGGAAGTAAAAAACACACACATAAAGTGGTAATGGATTTAATGGAAAAGTAACTGTTCTGCTCATAAATAGTTATGACAAAAAGCATTTTGTAATGCAAAAACTGATACGATTGGGAGGAAAAGCACATTGATCAGCAAAATACAATTAATTATAAAGCAGTTGAATCCACATGTTCTGAAACATACACAGTCCAATCACATTTATGTGACCACCACCTACTTTCGACGTCAACGTGAAGTAACCAATCATAGAAGGCAGGTGGAGGCATATTCCAGTGGAGCATATATAAAGGGTGTCCGAGAGAATCGGTAAAGATCAGGACAGGAAACTAAAAGTTGTGATAAGGGGATTAAACGAGGACTCAGATATAAATGAAATAAAACAAAATCTGATAGACATTGGATACCCTGTCGAGGAAGTTAAGCAAATGACCAGACGTCGTAATGGAGAAGTTACTCCATTACCACTATTTATTGTAACGCTTCCGAAGACGGAAGCATAAAAAAAAATCTTTACCGAAAGGTATTTATGTGACATGAGAGTCAAAGTCAGGGAATATGAAGGTAGACAAGGCCCTCTCCAGTGTTTCAGGTGTCAGGGGTTTAATCACACCCAATTAGGGTGTAATTTTACCCCTCGATGCGTGAAATGTGGAGCGGCACACTTTTTGGCTGATTGCCCAGTCAGATTGGATAAATCATTCACACCTGTTTGTACGAACTGTGGAAATTCTCACACAGCCAGTTTTAAAGGGTGCGAGAAATTTCCAAAAAAGAAAGTCGAAAACCCTAAAGCTTTCACAAGCCGTGTGATAGAAAACAAGACGTACGCTCAGGCTCTCTCATCGGGAGTCTATAATGACACATTGACAGAAGCCAAAAAGGTTTTTAATGACCTGGCTGAGTTAGTTAATGTGATAAAATCTGCGGGATTTAGCCTCACGCAGCAAATCAAAGATATGAAAGCAAGCCAGGTTGAACCAAATCAAATTAATAATGGGAAATAACAAAAACTGGCCCCCCTTAAAATTTATTATTTGGAACGCTAGAAGTGTTCAAGATAAATTGGTCGAATTTACTAGCTTCCTGCAAGAATACTCTATTGATATTGCATGTGTTACTGAAACTCACGCATCGCCCTGTACTTCGATTAATGTACCTAATTACAGATGTGATAGACTCACGCACCGTGGCGGAGGAGCTGCCATTTATGTCAAATCATCACTACAATCCTGTCACATTTCGACTTTACGTCGCAACGGACATGAAGCAATAACGGCCACAGTCAGCCTGCCTGTTTATGGCACTTTTTACTTCACCAGTATATATAACCCACCCCAAAATGCACTCAGTGCAGATATTCTGGACGAGCTCCTACCTGCAGATAAACCTGTTATATTAGCAGGTGATATTAATGCTAAACACACAGAATGGAATTGCCGCCGTACAAATAAAAACGGGATAAAACTACTAGAATACATCAATAGTCATCCAATCTACTTCCACGCGCCTGCAGATTATACCTATCTTCCCTTTAACGCTACAGCGGGAGACATACTGGATATAGTTCTAACTACATCACCAATCCCAATGCATCTCGAAGTAATTCAGGATCTTACCTCTGATCATATACCAGTTATTGGCACTATGGGCATAACGAAAATAATTGAAGAAAAAAGCAAAACAATTACAGATTGGAATAAATTTGCATTTAACTTGGATAACATAAACATGCCAATGAGGAAGTTAAAAACTTCGCATGACATTGATCTTGCCTTAGAAGAATTAACTGGAAATATTTTAAATGCTCATGCCAACGCCACTCGCAACGTCCCTGCAGAAAAATACTCGGGATTACTACCCAAAAAAATCAGAACCAAAATCAGGGAAAGAAACAAACTTAGGAAAAGGTGGAACCTTACATGGGATCCAAGACTGAAGAAAGAACTTAATAAATTAAATAAAATTATTAAAAAAGATATTACACAACATAAAAGAGATTTATGGGAAGAAAAAATTCTGAAATTGAGCGCGCCAGATAATTCCTTCTGGGCCTTCGCTAAAAAGCTTAAGCAAAAACACACCATCAATAGGCCAATTTACTCCGAAAATAAAATTGCCATCACAGATAAGGAAAAAGCAGAAATTCTCGCTGACCATCTTGAGACACAATTTACGCCTAATCTTTACCCAAGTGATCGTAACTTTGAAATATATGTACAGGATTATGTCAAAGAATGGATTGACACAGCTATACCCGAAAAGCATACGGAATTTGCCAGCCCACAAGAAATCATTTACATCATTAAAAAGCTCAAAGTACGAAAATCACCAGGACACGACCGTATCTCCAACATCATCATCAAAAATTTCAATATTAAAATCATCGCAAGGCTCACTAGCATAATGAACGCCTGCTTAGAGAATTCTTATTTCCCCAGCGCCTGGAAAACTGCCAAAATTATACTTTTACCAAAGCCAGGTAAAGAACACACAAAACCGGACGGTTATAGGCCTATCAGCCTTTTACCCGGTCTAGGTAAGCTATTTGAAAGGATTATCCTCAGCCGTTTAAAAATCTATTATGATAAACTCCCCATGGAGCAATTTGGCTTCAGAAAAGGGCTTTCTACTGTGAAGCAACTAGTAAGATTAGTTGAATTTTCAGGTGATGCTATACACAACAAACAATGTGTAGCCTTACTCATGCTAGACGTGGCGAAAGCCTTCGACCGCGTCTGGCATGAGGGGTTAATTTACAAGTTAATTTGTTTAAAATTTGACTGCAGAATTATCAAGCTTCTTCACTCCTTCATTACGGATAAGACATTTTTCGTAGCTCTAGGCAAGAATACATCTACTTATAGGCCAATTAAAGCCTCTGTACCTCAGGGGTCTATTCTAGGCCCAATAATTTATTTATTTTATGTTTCGGACTTTCCTGGC
>KL813234.1:0-11911 GCA_000611955.2 Stegodyphus mimosarum
TACGTTAAGTGCCGAAGTTTTAGGAAAGAACGGCTTGCATAAACGATACAGACAAACAAAAGCCCAAACGCACCAAATTATTCACCAGGACTGGCTTGGTTTGTTTTTATTTTCTTTTATTTTCAAATTTAAATTCTATGCCCCATTTATTTGTAATAAACTCATCTTCTTTCGTAATGTCTTCAAACGTGTTTCTTATATCTTCCATATTAATATATACGCGTAAAACATATGCTTAAACTGATATTTAAAGTTGAATATACGTTAAATATCGTTCATTTTTTCCTCAATATTTTTTAAATGTACGTAAATAGTAATCCATCGACCAAAAACATTGATAAATTTCTATATTTACGAAAAATTCTTTTTGAGTTAAGATACTATAAATAATGTCACAAGTTGCGTTATAGAAATATCAAATAAAATTATGCGAACGTATTTTCAGAATACGTCCTTACAAACCCATCCGATTAAAAGTTAATTAACGCTAATAATAAATTTCATAATACGTTAAATCCAAACAAATTTCGCTTCATTTAATTTTGTGTTTCAACTAGCACTGGAAATGAGTTATCAGACTTTCGTAAGCCTTTTCAATGACTATTATAAAAGCATAATTATGGATCATCAGGATTACTATGCAGCGTCCGTTACTCATAAAATAATAAAAATATTTTAAATTGATCTTTATATACTTTTTGTGTATTCTTATATTTTAATTCTAATGCTAATTTATTCCTATGTAGAATTTCATGATGTATTTTGCGTCTAAAAATTGCATAAAATAAATCACGTAACACATTACGTGAATAATGGACCAAATGATGATTTAAAATATTATTTTTAATACAATAAAATTAGTTAGTTTACATGATTTATTTCCCTTTACCTATTTTCTAGTTAGCTTTTCTTGCCGACACAAGGGATGCTTTCCAATTCGAGTGTCGAACTCTTATCAATGTTCGTAAGCAGCAAAATAAAGGAATCGTGTTCTCATTGATGGGAGGGAAAACATTTTTCAAGTTTAGAAATATGATTTTGAATTGCTTCCATACATTTTCAAAAGTTTTCTTCGATCTTGGTGGAAGCTTTTTAAGGAAAATGTCTCATATTTACTATGATTTTACACATAATGATCTGATTACAATGCTCTCTGAAATGCCATCTGGAGACAATTCGATTCGCTTTTATTTCATTAACGCACTTATTTGTGTTTCGATATATATGTTTTAAACATATTTTCAGTTTCCGTAATTTTCCATTCTTGATTAACATTTAGCCGGAAAGAGATGTTGGTCATGAATGGGATATTAGTCTCGAAACGGCATTTTGCGTTCAATCACTGTAAAAGACGTATACCTTTCAAATTGTTGCCACCAAATATTATCACCCAGTATTATATTAAAAAATATAAATTATGAAAATCTACTCTCCGTAGAAAATTGCTCTCCGTGGAAAACATCTCAAGTGAAACATCACCGTACAAAATATCATGGGAGAACCAATCAGAGTTCTAAAATATCGCAGTAAAAGAATAAATGTCTCCATGACAAAGTAATAATGCCGATAATGGAAATAAATTTTCCACAAATTCAATTTTCTGGATAGATCCAGTATGCTAATTTCCGGCGATTTTCGGTATATCTAGAACATATTACTAATTAAAAGAAAACTTCCAAACTGGTGATCATACTTGCCACTAGTTGTCAAGGAAAAAGTAAAAATAAATAAATAAAAAAAAATTAATTTAAATCAACATTCAAAGTGAAAGCCAGATAAGCACAGAAGCCTGCAAAGGGTACAAAGCCTAGAAAGTATTATAATTCAAACAAGCTTCCAAGCGATCACACACACATCCAAAGGATGCAAAAGAATAAAACGCTTTAATAATAAAAATAAACATTCCAAACGAGAACTCGAACTTCGAAGGATCAGAAATCATAGAACATAATAAGCCATTAAACACAGATGATGAACGATAACACACATATATAAACGACCCGAAAGAAGCATGTAAGAAAAATATAATATATAAGTATAGAAAACACTAACTATTCAAATAAACATTCCAGACGAAAACGAAGAAATCGATAAAAGATACGGAAAGTTACATCTTAAGCAGGTATAGGCAAGATATATATTAAAAATTTAAACCAATCTTCCATACGATTACACATACCTGCAAACTATCCGAATAAATCGTTTACAAAATTGAAATAAATTTTGCTATTACAAACTGAAAATAAAAACAGACCATACAACGACTAAATATCTCTAAACGATCCGAAACAAACAATTCTGTTAATAACTAAAATCAAAGTTCCAAACGAAAACACGCATCTGCGAAAGATCCGCCAGCCTACGCAAAACTTTCAAACGATTACACACACCTGAAAATGATAAAAAAATTTTAAAGAGTACTTTTAAATCAGGTATACCTTCTAAACGGAAACAAGTGCCTGGAAATGATATGGAGGAAAGAAGAAAATTAACCAAACGATTATACACACGTGCAAATGCAAACGATTATACACACGTGCAAAAATCCAGAAGAATGAAAAATTTTAATGATTCAGATATGTCTACCGAACGAGAACATGCTCCTGCAAAAGGGACAGAAACATGGAACATGCTAAAAATTCAAACAGATCTTCAAAACGACTAACACTTGCAAAAGATCCGAAAACTAAAACATTCTAATAATCCAAATAAATACGCCAAACGTTAAACACGCAACCTGCCTAGAACCCACTAAAAAAACAAACTTACAAACCATCACGCGCCCCTGCTAACAATCTGAAAAAATAGAGCACACTTAAAAATTCATTAAGCCTTTAAAGGAGCGCACGCTTCTACAAAAATACGAAATTCCAGAACATACTAATACATGTTGTAAACGACGACACAAACATACAAACGATCGGGAAGAAAGAATCGGGAGACAGAGAAATAATTCAAATAAGCCTTTCAAACGAGAACAAGCACCTGCAGAAGACGCGGAAGCCTAGAACATAATAAAAATTGAAACATACCCTTACGAAAGATTTAACTCATCTGTTAACAATTCGAAAGAGTAGAATATGTTGTTCATTCACATAAACTTTCCAGACGAAGACCGACCTGCTAAAGACGGTAAGATTCTTTTGAACATACTGATAATTTAAACAATCCTGACAAACGATAACACACACCTGCAAACAGTCCAGAAGAAATGAATACCAGCTCAAATGCATTATACGAATATATACATTATTATATGTATTTGAACAGTTCAAATACATATTCCAGACGAAAACGCGCATCTGAAGTAGACCTGGAAACAAGTAACATACTACTCATTTAAAGAAAACAGTCAAACGATAACTCACCTTTACAAATGACTCAAAAGAATAGAACATGCAAATAAGTATCAAATGATCCCAAAATATAAAACTTGCGAAGAATTTGTATAAACAATTTCAAACGACAGCAAGCAAGAGGAAAAAGGTGCAGGCAGCTAGTAACCATTCAAAAGAAAAGAGCATACTAATAATTCAGTGAAACCTAGCAAACGAGAATATGCAGCTGCAAAAGCTATGATGAGGCATAGAAGAAATTATAATCTAAGGAATCCAACAAATGGGTGACGAAAAATATCGCGGAGAAAAACAATGGCCATACAACATATTGAGTTACAAAAATATCGCAGTAAAACACAGTTGATGAACGAAGAATCTGCGTCATTTTCAACTTCAACGGCATTTATCAGGTAAACAGAGAGCAGAATAATGAATACATTATTCAATTAAAACTTTTAAATTTGTATTTAGGAACAATAGCTAACAAATATTTATTAAAAAGAAACTGAGTTTACAATTATAAGAAAATGAAAAAAGTGGCACGCTTTTACAAAAATCATATACGTACAATCCTTTTTAAACAAAGATTTAGGAATGCAGTTTTTGCATATATAATCTAACTTTCCATGACATTTTCCACACACCATGTCATTGCATGAAATACAGATATTAATGGTCATATTACCATTACAAAGTTTCATTTTACATTTTCTTCTCTTTGGGGCTGATCTCTCTGGTGGGTCTTGCCTTTCTTTTTGGTTTATTAGTAAGGCGTATGTAGTTTTGACGCATTTTATCAGCTAACACCTCGATGAACGTCTGTCTTGTAATTAGTTTTCTAGTAATTTTTTTAAAGAATCCAGCCATTTATAGCAGCAAAATCTAATATACTGTAAAATGTATGAAAAGGCCATCTTCTAGAAGGTGCTTTTACGGTGTACTTTTAAGCCATCTGATCATTTACCCCGACACCCTATTTGGTTGCATTATAAAAACTAATTGTTTCTGGTGTTTTCTTTTCATTGTTACTTATATCGATATTATGTGTTACCTAAATCAGTAAATGGTCTTTCTTTGTTAATACTGCTCTTCATGAACGTGAAACCAAAAATGGACATTTTCGGATATCTCCTACACAAGAACGACCAATAAATATAAAGTTAGTAAAACAACGGCACTGAATTTCGTGTAGATTCAGCTCAAGATATCAATGGATTTCGACCGCGAACAGGTACAAGTCCCTCTTCGTCAGGAGAAGCAGCGTGCGTAACGGCCATATTTATACTTCACTCTAAAGCGAAATGAGAAACAATAAAAATAAATAGCTGCATTTTGAATAACGTCATATTGTTAGTACTTTTGTGCATATGTAAATAAGTGAAATAATCCATGACAGAATAGAATTTTTTGTATACTGTAACATGAAAATCAAAAGAGTAACTTTGCGGAAAAAGCAAGAATACAGGGGGAAGTCTATTTAACGTTGAGGAAATGGCTTTCTCGCTGAAATAGCGACATATTTCCAAAAGCCACCAATCCTGGTGACATTTAGGTCCGCTTCTATGTATAACTGTATTGGGTATTGTAATTGAATAACTGTAATTGATCCTATATGTAACTGTAACCATATCCGCTCCTCGTATGTGGACGACAGTTGGAAAGATATATAACACCGCAAGCAGTAGTTGTTTAGTTTAGCATGAATTCGAGCTCAATACTCATACTTTGTTCAGCATGAGTATTGAGCAATCACCGTAGGAGTTTTGCCTTTTGAGATGCGCTTTGCACTGCGTTGTGTTTAACATTCTTAGTAATCTGAAATTTAATTACGGATTGGGCACTGTAATACTGAGAAGACTTGTACGAATGCTTTTGTGGAAAGTTCCGGAGCTGTAAAGTGTTCGTTTTCGTGAAAATAAATTTTATCAAGTTATTCTCTGGGCCTTCAACCCATTACGAATCCGTATGTTTGCAACAATATTTTCTTTATAGATTTCTCAAAAGCACGTGCAGACAGAAATTAACATTCAAATAATATGAAAGTGAAATGAAGTAGCCTTAACATTTGGAATACATATTTAAATATAAGGTTTTCGAACGTGCTCTTTTATAAGATGAATTTCGATATCTTTTATGGTTTTAAATCTTACTAATGTGCCCTTTTTTAAGATGAATTTCGTTATCTTTTATAATTTTAAATTCTTCTTCCCTCAGTCCTCGTGCCTAAACAGTAGCAGATTCGAGGTTATTCGGAGAAATGTTTCTTGCCGCAAATTAATTTCCTGTATTCGGCGGCAAATTAATTGTAAGCTCGAAAGAGAGTTTTTATTTGTCGGTAATTAATAATAAAAGATAATCAAATCTGTGCATTCAGATCTTTGAATAAGATAGATATCACGCAATAAATTAATTAGCTAACTTAATAGATTTTTAGTGCCTCATTCTCTTTTGCTTTTAATGTTAATAAAAAAATCTCAATGATTTCAGATTTTATATCACGCATAAAGTGGGGTTTTTTATTTTAATACAAATACACATTTCAAGAGCACTTCGACTAATGTCGTTTGGGGCTAAAAATATTTGAAAACAGCATATCTTTAGAATTTCCGCTAGAAAACCTCTCGCAGTGAAGATAGAAACGCTCTTTCCGTACAGTGTTGCCACTGCTTATGTTGAAATCGTTGGGTTCGTTAATAAAAAATTCGCTAAAATTTTACAAAATAGGAAATGCGCAAAAAATAAATTCAAAATTCCATATTCGGCCTTCCAGGGGTCCATATACATGAAATCATAGTGCCCTCCCCTTTTTTATTGAAACATTAAAATCTAAAGAATAGTAACTTTGCGGGAAAAGTAAGAATACGGGGGCAAGTCAGTAAAATCTAAAGTCGCCAAACTTGGCGACATTTGGATCCCCTTCCTTTTAAATTGTATTAGGTGTTGAAATTGAATAACTTTAATCGATCGTATGCGTAACTGTAGCCGTATTGGGTCCTCATATGCATTCCAGCAGTTTCGCTCGGCGACAGGTGGAAATTATTAAGACCGGGAGTAGTAGCTGTTTAGTTGAATATGAGTTCGGAGTATTGAGACATCACCATACGTGCTTCGCCTTTTCAGGTGCGTTTTGCATTGCGTTGTGTTTAACATTCTTAGTACTCTGAATTGTAATTACTGATTGTGCACTGTAATACTGAGAAGACTTGTACGAATGCTTTTGTGGAACGTTGCAGAGCTGTAAAGTGCTAGTTTTCATAAAAATAAATTTAATCCATCTATCTTAGCTTCTTCAATCCATGACGAAATGTGCGAATATTTTCTTTCTAGATTTCTAAACTGTTAACATTCAAATAATATGCAAGTGAAATGAAGTAGCCTTAACCTTTCAAATACATACTATTTAAATGTAAGTTTGTCGAATGCATTCTTTTTTAAGAAGAATTTGGATATCTTTTCCGGTTTAAAATCTTTTTTCCCTCGGTGCTCGTGCCTAAAAAGTAGCAGATTCGAATGTTATTCAGAGAAATATTTCTTGCTGCAAATTAATTTTCTGTATTCGGCGGCAAATTCTAAGCTCGAAAGAGAGTTTTTATTTGTCGGTAATTAATAATAACAGATAATCAAATCTGTGCATTCAGATCTTTGAATAAGATAGATATCAGGCAATAAATTAATTAGCTACCTTAATATTTAGTGCCTCATTCGCTTTCACTTTTAATGTTAATAAAAAAATCTGAAGGATTTCAGATTTTATATTACGCATAAAGTGGCTTTTATTATTTTCATACACACACACGTTTCGAGAGCACTTCGACTAATGTTCTTTCGGGCTAAAATATTCGCAAACCGCACATTTTTAGAATTTTAAAGAGAACGCCTCGCCCGCTAGAGATAGAAAATTATTCTCCTTACAGTGTTGCCGCTGCTCGCTTTGAAATCGTTGAGTTTGTTGATGGAAAATTCATTAAAAGTTTACAAAATACACACAAAAAAAAATCAAAATTCCAAATTCGGGCATCCGTGTGTCCATATTTGTGAGGAGGACTACATTATTCAAATTTCGATGGCTCTATGTACCGATGTTTTGTCACAATGTGAGATACGCACATGCATTCATGCAGAATCTTCATTATTAATTATATTTAAATATGATACAGGGAGATAATATCTGTTGGTAAGAATTCAAAACGTGATGCACCATTTGTGTGAACCGAGGCAAAATGCCGTTTCGAGACTAATAGTTCTTCTCCTGTAACGCTTCAACAATTAAACTTCAAACTATTAAAAGCTTTAAAATGTTCATAAAAGTTTCGCATATTTATTCTTTTAATCTTTTGAGGTATTTTCCTTTGAGGGTCAGTCTATTGCTAAATTGTGTTCAGTTCATTATGTTAATTTTAGTTATGTGTTTTCAGATTGTATTTGCAACATCCCATTAAAAATATCGCACGATTTGTTGTACCTCGTATTTATTATTTCAAACTTACTTTGCGGGGATTATGTCTTAAAACGGTGATTGTTTCTCCTTGGTCTGTTTTCTAAGTTACTGTTGTTTTTCTTTGCGATATGTTAGGCAAAGTCATTGTTTTTCTTTGCGATATGTTAGGCAAAGCCATTGTTTTTCTTTGCGATATATTAGAAGGGGAAATGGGGAAGGAGGGGAACGACATTGTTTTTCTTTGCGATATGCTACATGAAGCCATTGTTTTTCTTTGCGATATTTTCTGCATCTATTTGGGACGTTGTTTAAATTATTAATTTGTTCTCGTTTTCTAGGTTTGTTTGAATTCTTTTAAATGGTTACGAAGCGCGTGGAACTTTTTCCATTTCTTTGCTGTCATTTGAAACGTTTATTCGAAGTCTTCGTATGTTTTATGCCCTGGGATCTTTGCTAGTGTGTGTAAAGGATTGCGTCTATTTGAATTATTAGTGTGTTCCATATTTTCCGATCCTTATATTTCCGTTTGCCACCTGCGTTTAAATTTTTAATATGTCCTCGGATTTCTTATCTTTTGAAAGTGCGTGTTCTCGTGTGGAAGACTTATTTGAATAATTAATATATTTTATTCTTTCCGATCGTTTGCACGTCGGTATCAATCGTTTGGAAATTTTCCTTGAATTTTTCCGCATTTTAGAGTCCGCATTTCCATTCGAATCTTCCTTATTATCAGTACGTGTTTCGCTTTATTAGACTGATTTGAAAGTTATAATAAAGTTGTTAGAAAGTTTTATTCTCTTGGTTCGTTTCTAGATGCTTTTAATAGTTTGATAAATTCCGTTAAATTATTAGTACGTACGTTAACTGCAGCTGCGAGTTTACGTTTGTAATGTTTATTTGAATTATTAATACGTTTTATTCCTTCGAATCGTTTGCAGGTACGTTTTTGTTCGGAAGTTTATTTAAGTTATTTGTATGTTCTATTCTCATTTTTAAGGTAAGTTATCGTTTGACTCTTTTGTTTAAGTTAGGTTTCCTGGTCTTCTTCAGATGCACTTTTTCGTTTGGAATACGTATTGGAACTGTTATTACGTTCTAGTAACAGTTAAAATATATGGAATATACGTATTCAAAGTATAGTATTCAGTATACCGTTCAAATACATATAATAATATACGTATTTCTATAATGTATTTGAACTGTTATTACTTTCTTCTGGATTGTTTGCAGGTGTGTGTTATCGTTTGTCAGGAGTGTTTAAATTATTAGTATGTTCTAATATTCTCTACCACCTTTAGTAGGTCCTTGTTTTCGTCTGGAAGATTTATTTAATTGAATAATATATTCTACTCTTCCGAATCGTTAACAGTTTAGAAATAGTTAACTAGTTAATAAGGTATTTTTGAATTTTTATTGTGTTTTAGGTTTCCGCGTGTTTTGTAGGTGCGTGTTCTCGTTTGGAAAGCTTATTTGAATTATTTATATGTCTTTTCTTCCCGATCGTTTGTACGTCTGTCTCGTCGTTTATAAGGTTTGCATAGTGTATTGGTATGTTCTAGAATTTCGTATCTTTTGTGGAAGTCTGTGCTCCTTTGGAAGGCTTATTGAATTTTTAATGTGCTTTATTTATTTTGCACTTTTTTAGTTCAATAGTTTGTAAGGTATTTTTGAATTTTTATTGTGTTTTAGATTTTCACGTGTTTTGTATTTCAAACTTACTTTGCGGGGATTCTTAATTAATCTGTTCTTGTAACACAGGAATGCTTTGGACAACTATGTTTTAAAACGGTGATTGTTTTCCTTGGTGTGTTTTGTAAGTTACTGTTGTTTTTCTTTGCGAAATGTTAGAAGGGGCAACGGAGAAGGAGGGTAAAACCATTGTTTTTCTTTGCGATGTGTTAGAAGGAGGAATGGGGAAGGAGGGGTAAAGCCATTGTTTTTCTTTGCAGAGTCCTCGGGTATAGCCATTGTTTTTCTCCGTGATATTTTCTGCATGTATTTGTAACGTTGTCTAAAATTATTAATCTGTTCTCATTTGCTAGGTTCGTTTGAATTCTTTTGAACAGGGTTGGGTCTATTTGAATTATTAGTGTGTTCCATATTTTCTTATTGTTGGTAGCTACATATTTCCCTTTGCAACCTACGTTTAAATGATTAATATGTTCTAGAAAGTCTCATCATTCGCAGGTGCGTGTTGTCGTTATTTGAAAAACTAATATGTTTTATTCTTTTCGATCGTTTGCAGGTCTGTATAATCGTTTGCAAGTTTTGCTTGAATTTTTTCTAATCGTTTGCAGGTAGTTTTTGTTGGCGATGTTATATAAATTACTATTTGTATGTTCTATTCTCTTTGGTCATTTGTTAAGGTTATCTTTTGACTGTTTTTTTTTAAATTAGTAGTATGTTTTAGGTTAGTAGCCTACTTCAGATGCCCTTTTTCGTTCGGAATACGTATTTGAACTGTTATTATGTTCTAATAAGAGTTCAAATACATAAATAATATACGTATTCTTATAATGTATGAATCTTATTGAACTGTTATTACTTTCTTCTGGATTGTTTGCTGGTGTGTGTTCTCGTTTGTCAGGAGTGCTTAAATTATTCGTATGTTCTAATATTCTCTACCACCTTTAGCAGGTCCTTGTTTTCGTCTGGAAGATTTATTTAATTGAATAATATTTTCTGCTCTTCCGAATCGTTAGCAGTTTAGAAATAAGTAGTTAAATAGTTTGTAAGGTATTTTTGAATTTTTATTGCGTTTTAGGTTTCCGCGTGTTTTGTAGGTGCGTGTTCTCGTTTGGAAAGCTTATTTGAATTATTTATATGTCTTTTCTTCCCTATCGTTCGTACGTCTGTGTCGTCGTTTATCAGGTTTGCATAGTGTATTAGTATGTTCTAGAATTTCGTATCTTTTGTGGAAACCTGTGGTCCTTTCGAAGGCTTATTGAATTTTTGATGTGCTTTATTTTTTTCGCATTTAAGATCTTTTGCAAGTGTTTAGTCGTTTTGAAAGATCGTTTTAGAATTCTCCATGTTTCAGTATCTTTTGCAGGAGCATATTCCTTTTAGGTAGATTTATTTGAATTATTAAGATATTTTATTCTTCCGGATCGTTTGCATGTGTGTATAATCGTTTGGATGTGTAATTTCTTTGCTCCATACCGTTTGCAGGTGCTTGTTTTCGTTTGGAAGGTACAGAATATTAATAGACTAATACATGTCTGTAAATTTTTTTTATCGTTTTAAGGTGTGTGTAATCGTTTGAATATTTCACGTAATATGCTAACAAGTTCTGGACTTGTGGATCTTTCGCAGATGTGTGTTTTCGTTTGGAACTTTGATTTGAATTATTAATAGGTTTTATTGCTTCCGATCGTTTGGAGATCTTTATTCATTTGTATGGACTGTTTTAATTTTTTGTTTGTCCTGTATTTTAGTACCTTTTCAGGTGCCTCTACTCTGTATGAAAATTTATTTCATTTATTCAAACGATTTATTCGGATAGTTTGTAGGTACGTGTAATCGTCTGGAAGGTTGGTTTAAATTTTTAAAATATATATAGCCTGTATATGCTTAACATGTAATTCTGCGTGTATTTAATCGAAACGGATTCTCGTTTGGAATGTATATTTCAATTGTGTCTTCTATACTTATGTACTTCTTATATTCTTTTTCTATACTTCTTTCGGGTCTTTTGAAGATGTGTGTTACCGCTCATCACCTGTGTTTAATTTCTTATTATCTTCTGTGATATCTGATCCTCTGAAGGTTTGATTTCTCCTTTGGAAGGCTTATTTTAATTATTAACGTGTTTTATTCTTTTCCATGCTTGTGTGTGCATGGAAGTGTGTGCGATCTGTTTGAAATTTGTTTGGATTTTACTATGTTCTAGGCTCCTTGTCTTTTGCAGGGTTCAAAGCTTATTTGATTTTTTTCCAACTCTTAAGGTGGCAAGCATCATATCTAGTTTGAAAGTTTTCTTTTAATTATTAATATATTTCCGATATCTAGAAAATTGCCAGAAATTAGCAGAATGGATGTATCCAGAAAATTACGTTTTCCCGAGTGGAAAATTAATTTTCATTATGGGTATTATTTATTTTTCATGGAGACATTTGTAGTTGCTTTGTTTTTT
>KK113883.1:0-24957 GCA_000611955.2 Stegodyphus mimosarum
TATTTGTATTATTGACAATTATGTTTAGTATTTCATCTGTAAAAAAACAGTTTCAAGAATCGTATATAGTTCTTGCATCATTTTTTGCAGTACCTATTACGCCAGGTAATTTAGTTATAATATTATGTGACCTCCGTTTAACATTTTTACGTCCCATTGATTTTGCCCATCTTGTTGATCCATCTTTACCGATAAAATTATTACCTTCAGAATTAAAATCCTCACCTTCGGTTTCTGAATGACTAAAATCATTTTCAGTGTCCGAAGGAAGCTCACATATTTCTAAAATATCTTCTTCATCCTCAGTTTCATCCAATTCTTCATCATTTAATTCTTCTTCTCCATCACTAAATAAAATTTTCTGCGCGATTTCTAAATCTGCTGGGTTATTCAAATCTAAGTATTTTTTGGAACTCATCGTACGGCACAACCGTTGTCGGGGGCGTGCATCTGATGAATGCACAGCTTCGAATAAACACCAAACGTGTATTCCTTTCCCCTTCTCCCTCAAGGACAACTACATTCCTGAATAGCTCGTGACCGGGAAGGCAGATATTGTGAAGATCAAGGTCGTGAATTCCCGTTTTCGGTATAAAAACAAAGATTGTAAAAGGTTTGCATCTGAAAGATCACGCGCGCCCGACGGAGTGTTAAGCGTTAGCAAGTACAATTTGCACAAACGTGTTCACGCCTTAATTCTAGCCGGAATTTAAAATAAGAGATGATAGTAAAGTTTTAAAATAAAATAAACGTTAGTGAACTTAAAATCTTTACGTACTTCCCGCCAGAGTTAATAAGTTTGAAACTAAGGTGTAATCGACCTTGTTGAAAACTTTAAATTCTAAATTCTAACGCAAGGCCAAGTTTTCACAAAACCTCCTCACTAAAACTATAACCTAGAAATTATGTAAAATGCAGTTTTACAATATTTTCTCCAGGGAGAATTATTCTTCATCTGTTACATTATCTAAAGAGAAGAATTTCTTGTCTCTTATTCGGTTCCTTCCAGATTTCTGGAAGGAAAATTGGTTTAATCAATTTGTCAAGTAATTTACATGGCAAGTAACATGAACACGTATATTTTTTTTCTTTTTAAACTTCATTCTTATTTCATTCACACCATTATTTAATTATCTCCCCGTGTTCTCTCACCTGTGATGTAAAGAGCGAAACACCAAACATGGGCGTGTCTATGTACAAGTGTTCAACACTACAGCCTACAATCATAACACTAACGTGTTAAAATTCAACACAACAAGACGTCAGAACATACCGTACGTTCGTCTCTAAAAGCTGAGGTACTATTCTAAAATAAGTGGCTAACTCTGCAGTGTAGCGTCAGAGAGTCTAACTACATTCATTCATTCCAAATTTAGCACATATTCACCATGCGTTAAGTTGCATTTATGCAGTCACATTTTTTTAACTCAGCAATTTTAAATATTTACATTCTTATAATCTTTTCACATTTAACACATGACTGTACTTAAATTTTAACGGATCAGTTCACACAGTATATAAGAACATATTAACATGCCATTAGTTCTACACATTTGAAAACATACAGTTAACTTTCTGCTACTGAAAGCAAGTGCTGTTTTTTTTACATTTAACAAATAGACTTCACAAGTCCTTCAGACTAAAATGTCTTTTCTTAGCAGAATCTTTTAAATAAAGCTTTATAGAATATATTTAGAATGTTCTTAAGGTACGTTTCTTATACAGTTACAAAATCTTTTACAATACTGAAGTATTTACACTTTACACTTGTACAATAATATTAGATTACTCGCGAGTAGTTGAAAAACATAGTAACAAATAGGTAAAACTTGTTTCTCGCCTTTTTGGCGATAAAGGTAGACCTCACATGAGGTAAAACTTAAATTCTGTCACTTGCAATAAGAACGAAAATTAACTTTAAGTTTCAAAATAGCATAAAGTTTTACTTATCTTTTTGATATTCAGACATCCGTTTAGATCCGTTTACATTCCACTCCTGGAAGGTAGCGAAGACCATGGTTTGATTGATCCTCCGCCTTGTCCGGATCCGACCCTCAGTTTCCTTTTTGGGCGTGCTTGATGCTTCTTGAAAAACTTCTTCCCCTCCGTTGGTTGATTTCTGGGTCGCTTAATAGGTGCTGTCTTTGGGGGCGTCGGGACATTTCTCGTCGGTTGTTGTCGAGATTTGGCGGTTTGCTGTTCCAACTTTTGTTCCCTTGAGTCTGCAGCTGGCTTTCCCTTGTCAATTCTTGGACACTTGCTGCGTAGACTCCTTCCTGAGGGTTCACTATTTCTTTTCTCACAAGTGCCTTGACTGCGGCCATTTCTTCTCGCCTTCTTAGTACTGTTAGAATTTCTGTTTTCCTCCTGTTGCAGCCTGTCGTGGCATCTCTTTTTTGGTCGAGGGACTATCTTCCTTTTCTTGTTATCTCCCGTGTTTCATTGGGGGGGGGGCTTTTCTTTTCTTGTTCGTATCTTTTCTTGTGGCTGACTCTGGCGGTCGCTGTTGTTGTGCCATGTGTTGAGATAGTGCCTGCCGTGCCGGATCCTGCAAAAGATCTTGAAATATTCTCATGTTATTTCGATTGTAATATGGCTTAATTTGATCAATATTTGCAGTAATGTTTTCTCCATTTCTTGGCTCTTAAAACCACCACTGCCTTTGATATTTTTTCAATATAAAACGGTCCTTCAAACCGTGAACAGAATTTGTCCGCTTTATCTTCTGGAGCTGAGGAAAGTGAATGTTTCGGCTTAAGTACTACATCCCCCACATTATAAGTTACTTCCTGTCTTTTCATATCATAATAAAGTTTCTGTTTTCTCTGTGATACTTCCGTGCTTTCTTTTTGCCTCCTTAATTAACTTTTGTATATCCGCCATTTGGAATTCAGTGGCCCTTTTTCAAACATAAAACAATTTGCCCAGTGGGGTTATAATCTTCCTGCCTAAGAATAACTCAGCAGGTGTTTTGCCCGTCGTGTCGTGTTTGGCGGTCCTAAGGACGAAAGCTAATTCATTGATATAATTATCCCAGTTTTTATGAAAATTTTTAACATAACTACGAATAATTTTAGCTATGTTTCTCTTGACTCGTTCCGCTATATTTGTTTGCGGCCGATACGGGACCATTTTTAAATGACGTACGCCCAGTTTTTGACACAAATCTTCAAAAATATTGCTTATAAACTGAGCACCATTATCCGATATAAATTTTAGGGGCGCTCAGTATTTTAAAATATATTTATTTAAAACAGAATCACTAACTAATTTCGCAGAGGCTCGTTTTAGGGGAACAATTTCGGTCCATTTACTAAAATGGTCAACCACAACAAGTAGTTACCGATTTCTATTTAACTGACTTTTCGGGAAAGGGCCCAATTATTTCATTCGGAAATTCTGATTTAATGCTATTTAGAAACCCGGCCGGGGGGAAATTGACATAATTAACTACCTGGCATGTTGGGCAAGAGCGGACATATGCCCTTGTTAAGTTTTGCAGTTCAGGAAAATAAACTGCTTCTCGTACGCGTTGAATGGTTTTCCGAATACCACCATGAGCTGCCAGTGGCAAATCGTGCAACTCCTGTAGTATACTTAATCTAAGGCTAGCTGGGATAACAGGTCGTATTTTATTGTTATTATTCGTAGTTTTCGTATAAAATAACAGACCATCTATCAGTTCGTAATGGGCCGCCCTAATTCTTATCACCACGATATTTTGGTGGCTAAAGTTTTCAGAATCTCGTAAATAATCATATATATTTTTAAATTCCGGATCCTTGCCCAGTTCCGTTATTACGGTCTCACGGGAATCTATCATCTGGGATGCGAGCATTGCCACTTTAACACTATGCCCTTCTTCATCTAACTTGATTCTTGACATCGCATCTGCTACGTCATTTTCCTTTCCAGGCGTGTGTTTAATTATCAAATTATATTCTTGTAATTTAAGAGCCCATCGTATTAATCTCGGCGATAGATTCTTTCCCGAATATAATCTAGCGACCGCCGATGATCAGAGTAGACCGTTACAGAAGAACTTCCAAAATAGCCCCTGAACTTCTGCTAACAGAACTACAAGTGTTTCCCTTTATGTTGCTGAATAATTTCTTTGAGTACCGATTAAAGTACGACTAAAGAATGCCACAGGCTGCTCATTTTGGGAAAGAACTGCCCCTACGGCATAATCCGAGGCATCAGTCGCGATTTCTAAATTTTTCTCATTTTCGGGAAATCTCAACACAGGGGCTTGCCTTAAAGCTATATTGATTTTTCAAAAGCGGTGTTAGCTTCGGCTGTCTACGAAAATCTTGCCTTCTTTCGTTTTAATTTTAATAACGGTTCGGCAAGGGGGGAAAATCCTTTATAAAGGTATCAGCAGAGCCCTAGAAAAGAAGACAGTTTTTTTGCAGTATTTAGCGGCAGATAATTCTGAATTACAATTATTTTTGATTTGTCGAGTACGATGTCTTTCTGGGAAATTTTATACCCCAAATAACGTAATTCTGTGGCTGCGAATTTGCACTTTTCAGCATTAACCTTTAGACCGGCCTCATTTAACAATGAAAACACTTTTTTTAATCATTAATGTGTTGTTCTAAATTATCACTAGTAACAATAATGTCATCTAAATAAATAAAAGTGCTTTTTCTGAGGATGTTTCTTAAAATAATGTTTATACAACGTTGGAATGTTGCTGACGCGCCTGACAGGCCAAACGGCATACGCAAAAATGCATAAGTGCCAGACTTAGTTATGAAAGCGGTCTTTGGTACATCTTCAGGTTTTACGCCGATTTGAAAATAATCGGACGTTAAATCAAGTGTAGTCATGTATCTAGTGGAAGTTATGTTTCGCAGGATTTCCTCAATAATGGGTAATGGATAAACTGGATACTTAGCAACGCTATTTAGTTTGCGGTAATACATTGAAAAAAGCCACCTTTTTGGGTGTGTAACCGGATAATCATTATTCTTCTGACATAAAACAACCGGGCTAGCATAACTACTGGAGATGGGCGTCATGATCTTTTTACTTAGCATATCTTTAATATGTCATTCTATAATTTTTTCTTTAGACTTGTCATTGCGGTAAGCCTTGTGGCGAACTAGCTGTGAATCTCCCATATTTATTTCATAGTTGGTCACTTGCGTAAATCCGGGAATGTCACTGAACGAAGTAGAAAATTCGCTTACCACTGGGCGTAGTTTTTCTTGCTTTTCAGTTGGCCGATGTTCAAGCTTCAATGTATGTGGGGGGAAAAGGGTCCGCTTTCACTTCCGGCATCGGTTTCATGGTCAGCTTAAGTGATGTTTGACTGAAATCGAGTGTTGCTTCAGACGCTGAAAGAAAATCTACTCCCAATATTATGTTTGCTTGAAGATTTTTTACAATAAGGAATATAATTTTTACCTGTTCGTCTTTAATGCGGATATACAGTGGTACTTTACCTATACATTTGCATCTTTCACCCTGTGCTGCTATCACCGTCGTATTATTCGAACTGTAGATTCTATATCGACGAAAATATTTTCTAAAACATTCTTCTGCGATAATGCTACACTGAGCTCCTGTATCCAGAAGGGCGGTCGCTAGAATATTGTTCACTAACACTTCAATCTTCGGAAGAACTAAATTTTTCACAACAACTGTATTGAGCTTGATGGTAGAGGGATTTTCTCGACCTTCGGGTTTCCGTACCTTCCCGTCAGCAGAAATCCGTTTCAGTTCAAATCTTCTTTTCCGGGCCTTTCCGCTGGCTTTCGAACTTTCTGTCTGGCTTAATATTGAACTGTCGATGTTCTCTGGTTGATTTTAAATATTCAGGTTTCTTTGACCACTGATTCGACTTGCTTCCGTAGCTGTGATCTTAATTCTGCTGTGGCCTTGGCGCACCAAATTGGCTTCATTGCTGGTACTGGCATCTTCTTTCAATGTCCTCCGTTCTTTTGCTTTCAAACTAGATTGCGAACTCAAATAACTTTTCCAAAGTCGTCGGATTCCTTAATTCGATAAAGGTCTTGTACCTGGACAAGTAACCTAGGCAAAATTATTTGTATGATTTCAGGATCCGCCCGGTTTCCATAGAGAAGTTCAAATAATTGTATTTTTTTTAAAATGAAGCTCGAGAGGTCCTCGATTCTTTGCTGGTATGCGCTGAAAAGTTCCGCTTCTAATTTCGTACGATTTCGTACTACTGGAAAGGCCTTTACTAAGATTTACTAGATTTTGCACAGATGACAAACATTAAGACTGTCCTTTTAAATTACTACGTCTGTAGTACGCAAACTGCGGATAACTGCGATACGTCTTTAGCTTTCAAGAGGATTAAAACCTCTGGCCCTTAAGGCGGACAGTAATTGATGGCAAGCTCGCGTGAAGACTCGTGGCAAGATGGGCTTACTCTCTCTCCTTCTACTATGCTCTTGGCAAAAAGCCACAACTTAAATATTTAAACGTTAGCAAATACAATTTGCATAAACATATTGAGGCGTTAATTCTGGCCGAAAGTGGAAAATAAGATGATAGTAAAGTTTTAAAATAAAATAAACGTTAGTCAAACTTAAGATCCTTACAAAATTACTTGAGCATATTCATTGAGGTAAAATTCGAAACAGCCCAGCGTATAAAAAGCTTATTTTTTCTGAAAAGGGAACAAAATAATTTCTGATTTTGCATCGAAGGAGCTTCTTGTTTTTAGTCAAAAACTGGATGCGTCAAGAATTTTTAAAGTAACAAAACTTTCTTTAGCAGTGTGGTAGTTTAGTTTCTTTTCTGTTTTTCCCCCTCAAATTTATTGACAATCAATACGTTAAACTCTGAGTTAAATTTAATGCAAGTCATTATTCTAGTTGACTGCGGTGAATCATATTCGTTTATGTACCTACATAGTATCATCATAACATATATATATACATATTGAGATGTTTTGATAATTTGATAGTTTGAGACGTTGATAATTTGATAAAGTTGGTAAGAACAATCCAGACTAATTCTGGAACACAGACACAGTCTTTTCTGGAATATCTTCACAGATTCTTATTGGAAGGCCTAATTCTTTACAATTACAAGAATTTCTTTTATTAGAGTTATATGTTATTAAAATAGCAGTTGAGCCAGAAATTAAATATTCGTTAATTTTACAGGAAGGAGGGGGAAAACATTAAACAAGTTAAAATTAGCGAAACAATTAAATTTAAACACCATTTAGAACCATTTTAAACACACAAAAAATCAAACTTTAATACTAGTAAACATTAAAAGTACTATTCCTTTTTACTAAACAAAATCAAGTGTTAATTAATTTAAAAAAACAAACAAGAACAATAACAAGACACAGAAAAACCAAACAAAACCTAAATTAAGAATTAAGTTTTTATGTAAGAAATCAAATATCTTATAGTCATATAAATAGTCAAATATATCAAAGCTTCTCTACTTGGAAGTTATTAAAAGATTAATCCTTAACAGTACCAGTTTAAGCAAAAAGCTATTACCCTCATATAAAAAAATCAAAAAAAGAAAAATTGAAAGCAATCAATAAATTTAAAGTACTATTATTACCACCTTAAATTAGACACCACTAAAAATTAATCCGTTACAAAAATTAAATACCGTTTTAAATTAGCTAACAAGTTACACATCTAGTGACTTTTCACAATTCTTTTCCATCGCGTTATTTCTTGCTCTTTCTTGATTAGGTTTACAAAATTGCAATGGAAGTTATTTTACATAGGATAGACAATTCAAATTTATTAGCAGAAAGGGGTAAACAGCGGAAGAAAATTTAGTTGTTTAGGATTCCCTTGGACAGCCGAGAGATCGAAAAATAATAATTATGAATTTCTCCAAACCATATTTTGAGTGAATGGATAATAAAACATTTTGATTGAGTTTTGAAAACGTTGCAAAGCTTCCAAGAGTCATTTCAGAAGCTATTTCTGAGATCAGAAGATCTCGGTAGCTACAGTTCACAATGAGGAATTGCAACATATTATATACTAACTCGGCCTAGACGCTAAAACAAAAATAAATTGCACTAAAAGAGATATTAACATAACTAATAGTTAATGATTTATATATTGAATGAGAAGAAAGGAAAACCCTATCAAAAAAATTAATTTTGCAATAAAGGACTTAAAAATTGTAGCAAATCGTTTTAGCTGAAACTACTTAAAGCAAGATGGTTTTCTTTTAAGAAAGAAGAAATTTAGCAGGAAATATTTAGGATTCTTTTTCGTAATATACAAATATTAAAATAACAGACTAGCGATCTCCTCTTATTTATGCCAAATCTAGAAAGATACAAGTATGAAACACAAGGAAGAATGGCAGGGCTGAATTTTTCCTGTTTCTTACAATTCAACGATATTTGCTTCAAACATCTTTTGTCCGTATCTTAAACCAACTGAATGTTTTTAAATAAATATGTAGGGATTTATATTTATTTTAAATAACAAGTTAAATTTAATTTTAAGTTACTTTCCTATAAGCCTTCATTCCCCTAACTGTCAGTGCCAGAATATTTAAATTTAATAGCGCGCATAAGTAATGCAAATTCCAGCAGTGGGACAAAAAGTTTAAATAAGAAAAAGTTTAAATATCGACGTTCCAGTAGAGAGAGAGAGTCTGGGAAATCTCTGTGCGTGGTTGTAGGCAAGTTTCTGCTTAGCAGTTATTTATGGTTAGACGTGGCTTTACAGCTATTACCTTGCTTCCACTAGACTCACCTACGCGCTGTAGGATACAGGATTGTATGAGCCCTGCAGTTTAATTCTACTACTTGTGAATATCTTTCAATTTTGAGTTTGGATTCTACTGTTTCATGTACCGCCCAAGCAGAGGCGTAGAATGTTTACGTCAAGTTGACGCATTGTAAATAATTAAAGACTTTAATAAAGGGTAGTTTTAACCCTTCTTCGGTGCAATCACTATTTCTCCAAATTTTACACAACAGATAGACAGTAAAACGTTACAAATAGCCAAAATAAAAATATTTTATAAAAATGGAAGCAAGAAGAAGCAACTTTGGTAGAAATTAAACCTCAAAGTGTATACTAGTATTTTACGTATGCGGACTGATAGGTTAAATATAAACCAAGACATTCTGTCTGGTATAGAAATCTGAACTAAAAGATTTCAAAATATCTCACTATAAATTTCGTCTTAAAATTCATTTCTTTAAAAATGCAAGAGATATTAATTTCATTTTATCCTCAAGTTTTAGAACTCTTCCAAAATTACATATACGTTGGTTTCATGCTCATTTTGAAATGAAATATTGCTTAATATTTTCTACTTAATAGCTATTTGTAGTTTAAATGTAAAAGCTGCTATGAACAGTGCTTTTCAACTTTCTGAAGCAAGAATCAGTGTTGGGTGTAACTTACGTATAAATCAGAGTAGAGAATTCAAAAGTTAAGTTTCTGACTTACAGTAATTTAACTTAATCAAATATTAGTCAAATAGTCTTGGGCTAACATTCAGCAATTCCTGCTTTAAAAAATAAAGATTTGCTTGTGAGAAAATGTTAAATGAATTTCCAAATAAATATACAAAATTATATTCAATAATAACAAATATTTTGTTGTCAACTTAAATTTAATCGTGACACTGAACCTTTATGCTGTGAGTTCATATACTTCTTAATAGTTCTGAATATTGTTGTAATATGGAATGAAAAGGTGACGATGCCATGATGCTGATGTTAAATTATACACAGTCCAGTCACATTAATGGGACCATCTGTCAAAAGCCAGAATAACCACCTTTCACAGAGCGGACTGCTGCGAGACGTGCAGGAAGAGAATCACATAGGTCCCTGAAGGTGTTCTCTGGGATGTTGAGCCATGCCGACTCTAATGCCGTGGACAGCTGCGCTAGATTACGCGGTTGAGGATCCATGGCGCGAACAACTCGATCGAGATGGTCCCACAGATGCTCGATTGGGTTTAAGTCAGGTGAGTTTGCTGGCCAGGGGAGGACGGTAAACTCATCCTGGTGCTCTTCGAACCACGCACGTACACTGGCAGCTGTATGGCACCTCGCATTGTCCTGCTGGAAGATGCCATCATCCTGAGGAAAAACAATGCGCATGTAGGGGTGAACATGGTCCGCAAGGACAGATGCGTACTTGTATTGATCCATTGTGCCTTCCACAATGATCAGTGAACCTAGAGAATGCCAGGAAAACATTCCCCAGACCATAATGCTCCCGCCTCCAGCTTGGACCGTTCCGGCAATGGTTGCAGGGTGGTTCCTTTCAGAGGTTTCACGCCTTATACGCCAACGTCCATCTGTCCGATGGAGCATAAAACGCGATTCATCCGAAAACGCAACCTGTCGCCACTCAGTGGACGTCCAGCTGCTGTACTGGCGTGCAAATTCTAGCCTTCGCCGTCGATGAACAGCAGTCAGCATAGGTGCACGAACCAGGCGTCTGCTTCGGAGGCCCAGACGCAGCAATGTTCGCTGAATAGTACTTTGGGAGACACTTTTGGTAGCCCCTTGGTTCATTTTGGTGGTCAGTTGCTCAACGGTAGCCCGTCTATCTGCCCGAACGCATCTCCGCAACCGTCGTTCGCCTCTGTCATCTATGGCCCGTGGTGCACCACATTTGCCACGTCGCTGATTTTGGACAGTCCCATTTTGCCATGCACGGTACACTTTTACCACGGCGGCACGCGAACAGTTCACAAACTCAGCCGTTTCGGAAATGCTTCCACCCTTGGCCCGAAAGCCAATGATCATGCCCTTTTGGAAGTCGGATAAATCGCTTCGTTTCTGCATTACGCCAACGATTGAAATGTTTTCCGAAGCCCTCACACACCCTTTATATACGCTCAACTGCACTGTGATGCCACCTGCCTTCTGTGATTGGTTATTTAACTCTGACATGGAAAGTACGTGGTGGTCACATTAATGTGACTGGACTGTGTATATCTGAAAGCTCAGAACGGAACATAAGCTATAATGGTGTATTTAAATTAATACTTTGCATTACGTTATTAATTTCCTATAATCTGAGAAAATAAGTTCTTGTTTTAGCGAAAATTGTAAATGTTATGGACTCTTTCCAAATATATGTAATTAGGATTGTCGATTAAATCTCAAAGATATAAATATTGTGAAAACAAATGCTGAATAAGGATATTAACTTATAATTTACTCAAAGACGAATATGCAGTAAACCACTCATATACTAAATATTTGTACCAAACTAAGGTACGTCTTTGGAATAATTTCGGGAAAATGATTATGGATGTACAATAAAAAAGCCATTCCGAAAATTTTAATCTGTTTAAAATTTTTAATGAGGAATAAATGAAATTCAATTTAGTTAGCATTATTTTAATTTTCTAGGTTCTTCTCTGATTCAAAGCATTTTCTTAATTAAATTTCGCTGACTGCGTGATGGATATGCGCAATGTCTGGCTGCCATTTATGCTGAAAATATTAGCTCGATTAATAGATACGGGAATGGTTCATCAGTGCAGACTGGTATCATATTCGCATATTCAGTTCAAAAAACGTAAAAGAACAATAGGCCTGATGCCTTCAATTTATTATTCATAGGCAGATGAAAGCAACCCTGTAAGTTGAAAATTAATAATGAATCGCTTTCACAATAGTTGTAATAAGAAGATGAATATCAATATAAACACTATCTTATTTGCAAACTATTCTCTGCTTATATTTTATGTTAATTGTAAAGGGGAGAATTTTAATAATTCTACATAAATTAGAGGAATAGTAAATATGAATGAAATGATAACTATCGTAAATAATTTATTTATTATTCTTGCTGTCATTTAAAACATGGCAGTTTAGCCTTGTTATTATAAAAATGAATTTTCAGTATTTAAAAAAAATACTTTAGGAACTTCTTTTTCAGAATTGCATAATTATTTTTCAAATTGTACTAAGTTATTCATCAAACGTTGCAAATATTAGTCACTTGCATAAGAGAAAGCTACATATTCCTGAGAATGCTTACCTACATTTCACGTAAGTGCGACTGAACAGGAAAATACTGGAGCTCATATCACGGAGATCAGCCCTCCTACATGAGAATATTTCTGTCGGGCGACAGCTTCTCCCCCAGTATAGTAGGTAGTGACGCCGATTGCGTAACGATAAGCCCGGGTTCAAATTCCAGTGATGACATGGATGTCTATAAGCATTAGTGGGTTTTTCCAAATACAAGGCAATCCGAAAATACTCTCGAGAGGTTGTCGATAGGAAAAGAGGGATGATAGACCCTCGTACTGCCCCCCTCCGAGCACGAAATTTGGGCGCAACAGCACAGTTAATGCGGCGGGATATACCTGTACGTCCAATGATAAATTTCTGGTGTTCCGCTTAGTACGACCTGCACTTGTGTGGGCACTAAATATGCTATGCCCCGCCTTTTTTGTAAATGAAATCGCTACACACAGCATGATGCCTGAAGGTACACCTGCAATATTAGTAGGTGCCTAGATGGCATAGTGGTAAGTGTCACTGACTGCCGCACCGAGGAGTTCGAATCTTTGGGGAAGGCATGGATATTTATAATAGTGTAATATCTGTGCGGCAAGAGGGCACTCAAAATACGCGGCCAAACAAATCCTCTCAAGAGGTTGGTAGTCTCTCGGAGTGTCCTTAGGGCGTTCCCCCTCAGAATTACATCGAGAACGAAAGATTAGCAGTTAGTGTGAGCGACGATACTTAGTTAACGTGAACGCGATACATGGATACACAGGGCTAGCCTTGCTTCAACCTGTAACTGTAACTGCAATGCTCAGTGAGAGGGGAGAACTTATAAGTAATTGAACCCCCAATCTTTATTTTATGTTTATTGTTTCCCCCATCATCATATCTATTCAGCCTTACCAAGCACACTTACTACACACACCCGAGAGACACTATTTATTGTAAATGAACACAGCTTCCTCCCTTTTTGACTACACTCATGGATTCAATCTAATTTTAGAAACTTTTCTACTTCTTTTCCTTTTGTCTCTATAGGCCGTTTTTTTTTCTCTTTCTCTACTACTTTTGGGCCATTTATTTTAATTTTATTTTCTCCCATCTTTTCTTCCTGGCCTTTTTGAACTCGTATAAAATGTACGAGGTTCCTTTTTATTCTTCTCTGAAATACGAAATTGCCCCCCTTTCTATATACCTCTCCTTGATTTTTCGCCCATCGGTGCAGAAAGACTTAGCGGGTGCAAAACAAGACATCTGTCTCCTTTGTCTGTTTGTCTGTCCGTGTGATAATTTGGCGAACATACGTTGGAGTCCCGATACACTTAAGAGCGTGTGAATGAACGCTGGTGCGTTGAGGTGCATAGGAAGGGGAATAGTTTCAGAGAAGAGTTTGAATCATGTTAGAACCTCCATCTGTAAGAACTATGAAGGTCTTTTTCATTTTTTACTTTTTGAACAATATGCTATTGTAACACCGTCTACCGACGAGAGATGGAAGGGCTACGGTTTTCATTAATTAGTTCGCATCGTACTGTGAGAATTTTATTGGCTCACAACTCAGTACTTTAGTGATTGGACTAAAATCATTTTCTTATTTGCGCATTAATTGTCTTGTCTCTTCTGCAAATAAGCAAAGTCACTACAATTTATTAGCTGAAAGTTTTTAAAAGAAAAACATTATGATGACACACATGATGACAAAATTACTCCGGTTGTATATCCTTTTTAAAAAATAAATTAATTCACGTGGATACCTCCTTGGACTAAAAATATGCCATAAATATATTCCATTATTAAAATTTTTAAGAGTCGTCTGGATAAATGAGAAAATAAACAAGTTGAAATTTATATGTAGCTACATTTTACGCAATTAAATGCATATCACTTCGATATACATAATGCACCAGAGTATTTTTCCACTTCTTGATGAGCTATCTGATAGGAATATTCAGCATCTAACTCCTTCCAAAACATGCGGTTATATATAAGTCGATTGCATAAAATAAGCATGCAAAGTACAGAATGGTTACCATAGAAACGTAAACAAAGCAAAAAGAAACTGTATTCAAACTGAGTTGGTATCGGAATCTGAGCAGTAGTATCATATTTACTTCTGGCTTGAAACGATACCCAAGGGTTGCATCTGCAGACACTGGGATCCACGCCAAACGAGGCAGAATCACTCCTTTGCCGATTTTGGGGTCGAACACCTATTGCTCCCAAACCAGCCGTTTTTGAGAAACTTGTGGTTTCCGTTCCTTTGGTTTAATAGTGTGAAATAAAGAACTGCGTTTCATATTGGAATCCACTTTTGCTATCGAAATTTTCTTCGAAACTTTTGTTGCATTTCAAAATGCGAAGAAACAATTTAGCAAACATAATTACTGAAATAGAATGGCACAAACCACATGATTTATAGATAAAAAAATGTTAAACCGATCTATAGCTTATTTTGAATATTATCCCACTGCTGATATTTTGCTTATCAATAAGTAATATATATGCATGTCTTGGAACTACAAAAATATTATACCCATTCGTAATGATACTATAATAAAACACATTCAAGAAGATTGCCAGCAACATGATAATGTACTAAGGGATATGCAAATATATCATTCAATAGATAGCATGAAATATGATACAGAGAAAATTAAATTTAAAAATACTTTATATAATTTTACATATATATTTTCTCTTCAAGATTAATATTTTTCTATTTCATTCGAACTCATATTGTATTTTCATACGTTTTTACATAAATTTTAAATTTAAATTCTTTCAATATGTTTGGATAAATAAAACCTCCAACAATGAGATTTGCTTTTAAATAAACAAGTGTTTTCTTTTACAGTTTAAACCTTTTCTATGCAAAACTAACACATTAAAGATGATATAAACTTTCGAAAAATAATTTACGTAGAATACCTTTAATCTCTAAAGATGCCCACCTGATAACTAATTGTTCTAAATAATTATTCTTGGTTTAAAAAACATGCATTCCATAGGGTTCTTCTATGATTTATACTGAATGAATGCGCAAGATAAAAGACTAAAAGGAAATACAATTTCACAGAATTTTATTTTTTTGTGAAATGGGTGGAAAAAATATTCTTTCGTTTGGATTTCTTTTGAACTAGACATAAAATTATACGAGAATAGGTTTACCGTTGCATTTCAACGTTGGAGTGAGAGATCAAATATATTGTGTCGATTTCTGCAATAGACAGAAACTGGCCTTTTTTTTATTTTGCTTTGTGGTGTCACTGAATAAAGAAATGGCAAAAATTTAAGCAAGTTTCTTTTCAAAATTTCTGTGATAACACACTAGAAAACTTATACGGCTTCGTAGAAATAACACCGTGTATAAGTAATTTTTAGGATATTTTTATACTTTCTTAGAAAACGCAATAGTACAGCTTTACTGAAATTCGTAGATGTAGGTTACAGAGCCGTTCCTATGTATTTCTTCACTTGAAGCAAAGAAATAGATGCGTGCCCCTATGTACCATTAAATTAACTGTACCTGTACACTTTTATATTCGGAAACGATAACTATATTGAATTATGACATAACTCCTATAATATTTTATACTAAATCATGCCACAACTCTTATAATATTTTAATCATAATTTTACGTATTCAGAAAATTAATATTCGTAATAATTTACAATTTTTAACTAAAGACCTTAAAATGTACCTTTTTCCTAAATAGCAAATAAGCTGAAACTGTATAAATAATACTAAAACGCATCAAATCAACATTCATGCAATTTCCTATAAATTAGTTTTCTTATATTAAACAGAATGAAATCAACAATATATTTTTAAAAATATAATTAATTATTTAATTTATGTTCTATACAAATAATAAGGATATTTAAAAGTTTTTTGGAGCCAAGCGAAGATTTTTCTTTTTCTTTTCTTTTTACTTAATTAATTTTTTAAGTTCTAGGCTTCTTTCATACCAACATTAGTAACTGACAAAGTTAATAATATTCTTATTGCAGTTTCTGATTTCAGATATGATTTCTGAATGCAATCCTGAATTATCTTTAAAAGATCTGAATTGGTTTAGCTACCAGATTAATTGAAATATAATAGTTTTTAAAACATTTTTCTGTTGGTATATTTGAAGCATTTATATCATTTGGATATTTAAGGGCTACGTTAAACGCTGCTCCTTTTTGAAATACGCAGATAATACTAGTGACTATAGCTTTCAACCAATTAGAAACTGGAAATCAGAAGCTGACTGTTTAATTTTTGATGTCGTCATTTATAAGATTAAATTATAGTCATTTTTAAAGCCGACTTTTTGCATTTTCAAGACTATTTTCTCATTTTCAGTAAAGAAAGAATTGTTCCTTCTGATATGTTTGCTTGCTTATTTCAGCATATCAAAGCATGCGAGGTCTACTGTCTGGGTGCCTTCGCGTAGGATATTCTAAGGGTAACTGACTCGTATTTAGGGTATTCATTTAGAGTAAACCACTGAAACGCCTATGCAACTAATCCATTCGCCTGAACTCGGTATGAGGTTGTGAAGATTTACCGATTTATTTTTTAGTTGAAGTAACTTTTCTGTTGCTCTCTTTTTCACTCACGCTTTTCAGGTCAGAATGTAAATGAGATAGCGGGATTATATTCAGATTGAGGGAAAAAGAAGTGCTATTTAAGTGAAGGGTCGCAAGTTGATTTTAGAGCATCTTTTGCCTACTTGCGTATACGTTTTTATCGCCACGAACTAGTGATTTGATTCCATGACGGTGAGTGCTTCTAGCCAATAGGCTTGTCTCGCCGGTTTTCTACAAACCAGAGCCTTGTGCGCGTTACTCTATCCTGTGAGCCGTTAGGCTAATCTAATTACATTTAATTTTAGTTTAACATTACTTATTATAGTAATTTTACAATTATGAAGTATTTTTACACAGTATATCTGAAAATAGATAAAGATAAGGCAACACAGATAAACAAAACACGAAAACGTTTCGATGCATTGTCTATAACAGAAACGGTCATTTTACTTGCTTTGCACGTGACGTTGTCATTTCGTCAAAGGACCAGCGTATACAAAATCCGAGTGTTTTGGTAACACATGCGAGCTGATACGTCTTTTACTTCAACCGTCGCGTTCAGCCGTCTCACCAGTGTCAGAAGGTTAGCCTTTCTATGCGGATCATTGTCACATGTTTGAGAGCCCCTTCACTTCGAATATATATAGGGTACTATTGTCCCCATAAAAGAAGTGTTTTGTTGCCTTTGCAACGTTTCGTTCGTTCGTTTCATCAACAAGTACATAACTTATTTTTATTAGTTATTATCTATTTTAAACAGGTCTTCCTTGGTTTCTCAACAATAATTATAATCAGTGAATTATCAGTTTTTTAATATAGGTAAACGAGATAAAAAACTCAAAACAGTGAAACGGCATCTCCGGTACCTTGCACGAGCACATTTAAAATACCAAGAAAATGAAAATATGACGAATCAAATTTGGAATTTGATTTTACTTCTTGTAATTATGATAGAATTGAAAAGTTATTATGCTTAAATTTAAAGAAGTTTTGGCTACAGAATTCATGACACCCGTCAATTAAAGGGACAACTCAATACCAAACATAATGCGTACTGCAAGAAACCCAAAGAAAGCTTCGAACGGCTTTTGAAATCAGCAAAAATTTGTCTTTGAAAACTTTATTACTGTGAATGAAAAGTATTTATTTGCGACATATGAAGCATTATATTTAAATGCAAAAAAAGGACCTATTCTGTTAGAGAAAATCTAATATTGCCGGCTATTATTAAGTTGTCAAAAATAGTTCATGGAAAAAGGTACGCGGATGAAATCCGTGAAATTCCATTATCCAACGATACCGTTTCAAAGCAAATTTCAGAAATTAATAAAGATCAACGTCAGCAGTTATTAACTAGGCTCAAAATGAGTCCTAAGTTTGCAATCCAGTTGGATGAATCAACTGATATTATCAGCTTTGCTCAGTTATTAGCGTATGTCAGCCATATTTTTGGAGGATGTATGTATGAATAATTTTTGTTTTGTCAGACTTTGAATGGACACACAAGAGGAGAGAATATTTTTGTGAAAGTTAATGAATTTTTTATTGAAGAAAGTTTGCAATGGAAAATTCGTGTTCACACTTGCACAGACAATGCTAAAGGTGTGGTCAGCGAAAACACTGGATTTCTAGCCAAAGTTAAGGAAATTGGCATTGAACACATAACATTTATTAATTTCACGATACATCGAGAGGCCCTGGTGGCCAAAACGTTATCAGCAGATTTAGATGTTGTACTTCGAGATAATGTTAAAGTGGGCAACTTTATTAAAGATCATGCTTTGAACAGTCATTTGGTTTCAAATCTCTGTAAAGACATGGGTACTGAATATAAAAGCTTATTACTATATGTAGAAGTAAGGTGGCTTTTAAGAAGCCACAGTTTAAAAAGGTTATTTAAAATTAAACGATGAAGTTCTTATTCTAACAGAACAAAATCTGGTTTTGCGAATTCATTCCTTAATAAGAGCTAGCTACAAAAACAGTGTTATTACAGTGACATTTTTGGAAAACTAAATGAACTAAATTTGTCGCTTCAAGGAAAAAGTTGCAATATATTCATATTCAAATGAAAATGTTATGTTTTTATTAAGAAAATTACCATATGGAGAACGGTGGTAGAAAAGGGTCTTCTAGAAATGTTTGTTCCAACAAGTGAATTTTTAAGTGAAAATGATGAAACAGGTCATCAAAAAGTATGTTAAAAGTGATAAATAAACATCTTCGATGTCTTGAGAAATATTTCCCTAACAAATTTTAGTGATAAAGAATTAATATGGATTGTGAAACCATTCGGACTTAATGTGGAAAACATTACTCATTGCCATTAAAATCACAAGAAGAACTTGCAGAGTTATCAAATGATTCGAGGCTGAAAATTGATTTTAATACGAAGTCCACAGACAATTTTTGGATAGGAGTCACAAAAGAATTTCCAAAGATTTCTGAAACTGCCCTAAACTTTCTTTTACCTTTTTCTACGACATATTTGTGTGAGACGACATTTTCGTCTTTCCACCATAAAATCAAAGTGTCGATCAAATGCAAAGAATATTGAAGTGTTTCATTCTGCAGTGTCGACATTTTTGCCAACATTTGATAATATAATTAAAAATAAACAGACATACCCTTTTCACTGATACGTAATCATATGTCCTGTTAGAAGGAAGTGGGTTTTCTTAGGACCTTTCAAGTGGCACAAAATTTTCATAAATATTATGGAGTCCCCACACCAAAAAGGTTAAGAAACCCTGCTTTAAAGGATTTCACTGGAAAATTTTATTTACCTTTTCTTTTCTTGCAGCATAAAATTGTACGAATATGTATGTAAAATGTTTAATAAATTTTCTTAAAGAGGTTATTAGTTTCGATTAATTGCAAATATTTGACATTTGATGCCTTGCAGACATCTGAATTTCATGTAAAGTAATATTAAAGAGACGAACAAAACATAAAATATACAAATGATTTTTCTGCCTCACTTTAAGTATTTAATCTTTAAATATTTATAAAATTTTGTATTTGTTTGCTGAGCTGATTAAGGAAATTCACTCAAGTAGGTAAGTTTTAAAAAATATAGCTACATTTTTATTGCTTTTAATGATTTGTTTCAGAATGGCGCTTCCTGATGCGTTTCAAAAAGGAAAGTTAACAATTACAATTTATTTTTTCAATATATTTATAAATTTTAGTAGCAAATTTTACGCTTTTTATAGCCATTAGAGATACCTGACTCTCTTTCCTCACTTTTGTCCTGGCTGTGCGAGGATAAATTTAAATCTAATTCCTGTCTGTTCCTATTTTAAATACTAAAATATGCTTTAAAATAATAGATTACGTAAATGTTTGAATGCATAAGAACTACTCAAAAATTACCTGAATAACAAAAAAATTTATTAAATGCAGAACCAACATTTAATCGATACATGATGTGAGTAAAACAAATATGTAAAAGTCGCAATACATTTGGTATAAATAAATAAATTAATTTTTCTCATTTTTAGATTTGTGACTCTAATTAAATCACGATGACATTCTCTTTGTCACCAAAAAAAGAATATTTATCATTATTTTCATAATGCTTTTATTATAATATATTATTAAATAGAATTTCCGTTAAAACTCTTCATAAATATTACATCCACTTTCTGCGGAAAGCGAGCCAGGCAAAACCTGCCATTGAAAAAAAAGATTCAACCATTGAACTGTGGTGCCTCTCAAGTGCTCATTATATTACTCAAGCTAATCGAGTTCGTCTAACTTTCATAATACAACAGCATTCTGAGTTTCCTTTAGATATTCTTCATAGAAGACATACTTCGTCAGATAGAAAATCTGTAGCACTTTGTTATAATAAAATTACCTCACCCATTTAACGGTAGATCTAAATTAATGTTAGACGAATAATTTACATTTCTGTAATTTTCAGTTAGTATTAAATGACTGCGTGAAAGTAAACTTTTTATCGATAAAATAAACCCACAATTTTCGATAATTTTGAAAAGAACAAACTGCGACTATCTGTTTAGATAAATAAGAATGATAATAATTTAAAAAATCTCTAATGGTATTTGTGAAAGTTTGTGAAGTCTGATGACGCATGGCGCTAAATATAGCTAGACGTTTAATATTTGGTGCAGTTTAATAGCAAACATACTTCTTAGTGACATTTTTTATAACTGAAACAATTACCGCTGGCACAAAATGTCTAGACATGTTCGAACATTTTCATGCTAGATTATTATAGATACCGTTTTCCAGCTAACATACACTTACCTTTCGGGCTTTGTAAATTCACAGTTGCTTAGATTAGTATTTTTGGAAGTTTTGGATGGGAGAAAGAGCGTCATGGAATACCTACGCCGTTTTCCTAATTTTCATATTTTTGTAACACTACGCCTTTGGGATACTCTTATATAAAAAACTGTCTGTCTAAACCCAGTTGTGTGAAATAGTAATTTTCACTTCTTAAAATAAGATATTTATACTATATGTGAATTTCAAATACATCTCTCTGTCTTTAAAGAAAGTTACTTATACCAACGTCTGCTACGCAACAACGCCTGATATATATCTGCTACGTGTAAGTCTCGTAAATTTCGTAATCTCGATAAGTCTCTCTCTAAAGTAGTCTCGAAAGTTAAAACTTAGAATATAAACTTCAAAAAGCTTGTGAAACGTTGAAGCATGCTCTTACGAAAGCATCCTGCAAAATTTGAACCATCTGTGGTTTGAATTTGTTGCAAGCTAAGGAAGAGAATTTGAGGTACGTGTGGGTAACACGTGCCTAAGAAAGTATCCCTAACATTAACTAGAAAAACAGCAATCTTAGTTAAGACAGACATGTTACAATTAATAATCAGATTTAATAAGGAAATATAACATAGTTCCCAGATACATTATAACAGCTTAAGAAATTCAGAGTACGGCACAGATCCGGGTACCAAAGTTCACATATCCCGGTGAAGAACAGACGCACACAGTCTGAAGTAGTTACGCAGGACTGTCGGAGAAAATTCTCTCCCCGTCAGCCTGTAGGTTTGCTAAACAGGTTTACTGTTTCGCCAATTGGCGCTTTTCTGTACAGTTTTTAAGTCCGTATCACCTGTTTGGCGCTGCCGCTGCATACTCCCTCCGCAGTGTCAACGAAATGTGACATACCGATGCGGGGGTCGGATTAATCGTCCAGAACAAGTGATACAAATGTCCGAAGGTTTTTTTACACTCTTGGAAGCAACTTGGGATGAGCCCATGGTTACAAAAGCGGGTTTCAGTCTATCTATGGAGATCGTTTGCTTATTCCCCTTTATTTCGACATCAAACGTTTTATCTCGTCTTTCTAGCACCTTAAATGGTCCATCATAAGGATCTTGGAGTGGTTTTCTGACTCCGTCGTGTCGAACAAACACATGCGTGGACTCGTGAAGCCGTGGGTGAATGAAACATGTTCGCTGGCCTTGGCTAGAAGTCGTGGTCGGACGGACACTGGCAAAGTGGGATTTTAAATCCTCCACAAACTGTTTGGGGGACGCATCCATAGGTGTCGGATTGAAAAATTCTCCTGGGAGACGAATAGTCTTTCCATACACAAGTTCAGAAGTGGTTGCTCCTATGTCTTCCTTGTGAGCGGAGCGGAAACCCATCAGAAGCGTTGGAAGGGCAGCCACCCAGTGACTGGTATCAAGCGCTTTTAAGGCAGCTTTCAAAGGACGGTGGAATTCCTCGATAAGTCCATTCGCCTGTGGGTGGTACGGAGACGTCCTGATCCTCTTGATTCCCAATAATTGGGAAAGGGCTCGAAATAAGCCGCTTTCAAACTGTCGTCCTTGATCAGTAGTAATAACAGTCGGACAACCAAATCGAGTAATCCAGTGGTCATAGAAAGCCTGTGCTACTGTACATGCTGTTATGTCTGGTATGGGTACTGCTTCGGGCCATCTAGTAAATCTATCTATCATAGTTAGACAGTAATAATTATTTTGAGAAGGAGGTAGAGGACCAACGAGGTCAAGGTGAACGTGATCAAATCTCTGTGATTGGTCTGGAAACTTCATTAAAGGGGTTCTAGTATGTCTGCTTACCTTTGCTTTCTGGCACGGAATGCACTGACTCACGGGGACGGGCGGTACCTGTTGACCGGGCGGTACCTGTTGGCAAATCGCAATATATTGGTAGGCCACAGTTCGGTAAGGTAATTTTTTTGAGTTGTAGAACTTTTGACTCTTTAAGCAAAGTTTGTAATTCTGGATCGATTTCTTGCATTTTAGCAATTTCCTCATAGTCGATAGGGTTAGGCATGCTTATTGCGTCGGCAGCGATATTTTCCGAACCTTTTATATGGCGAATTTCAATGGTGAATTGTGAGATAAAGTAACTGCCTAGCCTGACGAGGTGAACATTTATCCAAACGCTGTCGTAATGCATACGTAAGCGGTTTGTGATCGGTGATTAAAGAAAAGTTCCGTGCTTCCAACATATGCTTAAAATACCTAATAGCAGCATATGCTGCCAATAGCTCCCGATCATACGCACTATAGTTCCTTTCTGCCTGCGAAAGCTTTAGTGAGAAAAATGCGAGAGGCTGTAAATTTCCGTCAACTATTTGTGATAGCGTTCCACCGATAGCGAAGTCTGACGCATCAACCTGTAAAACCAACTGGGCGTCTTTCTTCGGGTGTGCCAAAAGAACCGCATTAGCGATTAACTGTTTGCATTTTTGAAATTCATTCCGCGCTTCCTCAGACAAATTCAGAGGTGTCTTATCATTTTTCTTAGCCCTTTTTAAATACGAAGTTAAATGGATTTGATTCTGAGCTACGTTGGGTAAAAATCGACGGTAAAAATTTAAAAATCCTAAAAATCTCTACAAATCTTTTACCGTTTTAGGAAGTGGGTAGTTAATTATCGGTTCAACTTTGTTCGTCAGAGGCTTGGTACCATCTTTATTGATTATATGCCCTAAGAAAGATATTTCAGGAACGCCAAAAACACATTTCGAAGTGTTAATTGTCAATCCATATGAAGTTAATCTCTCAAAAACAGTACATAAATGAGATTTATGATCATCTTCTGTGTCACTAAATATCAAAATAAGTAGACATAGGTAAATTTCAGATCTCCAAGAATTTCGTTCATAAACCTTTGAAAGGTTTGAGCTGCTCCACACAGTCCAAAATTTAAAAACGGAAATTCAAAAAGACCAAATGGGGTGCAAACTGCAGTTTTCGGTATATGATCTGGATGAACTGGTATATGATGATATGCCCGAACGATATCAATTTTTGAAAAAATTGTGTTTCCGCTAAGCGTATTATTAAAGTCTTGTAAATGCGGAATAGGGTATCTGTCGGGTTCAGTGCACGCGTTTAATTTTCGGTAGTCTCCTACTGGCCGTATGTCACCTGAACTTTTAGAAACTACATGAAGAGGTGATGACCATGCTGATTTTGATGGTCTACAAATACCTTGATCCATCATAAATTCAAAAAAATTTGATCACATACCTGTAAATCCTCTTTAACAGCGTGATAAACCACGTGTAATCCGTACGATAAAATGAGAAGGAAATTAAAGGAAATAAATAGGATGGGGCATTTATCACTCATAAAAAAAGAGCATTCTCATCAAAATAAGGCATATTTTTAGTTTTTTAACAAAGATTGAGACAGCCATTAGGGATCCGAAATAGAAGGAGCGAGAGACAGGGTCACCAATGAGGTACGTGTGGGTAACACGTGCCTAAGAAAGTATCCCTAACATTAACTAGAAAAACAGCAATCTTAGTTAAGACAGACATGTTACAATTAATAATCAGATTTAATAAGGAAATATAACATAGTTCCCAGATACATTATAACAGCTTAAGAAATTCAGAGTACGGCACAGATCCGGGTACCAAAGTTCACATATCCCGGTGAAGCACAGACGCACACAGTCTGAAGTAGTTACGCAGGACTGCCGGAGAAAATTCTCTCCCCGTCAGCCTGTAGGTTTGCTAAACAGGTTTACTGTTTCGCCAATTGGCGCTTTTCTGTACAGTTTTTCAGTCCGTATCGCCTGTTTGGCGCTGCCGCTGCAAATTCATCCTTCTGTTCGAAATATGTTTACCTCTTTCTATCAAAGAATCATTAGTGACGATCTCATATTTTTGGTGCATTTCCTTTAATTTTATACTGATTTATTATATACCTTTCAAATATATAATCCTGCTGTATCTATTGCATAACCGCCCAGGCGGTATAGTTGTCAGTGACGCTTACTGCCCTACCGATGGGTTCGGGCTCGAATCCCAGAGAAGGCAGGGATGTTTCTAAATGTATAGTATCGTGCGGCATGCGAGCACTCAAAATACACGGCTAGCCGAAAATCCTCTCGAGTGGCTGTGGTAGGGGAAGAGGGGTGAGAGAC
>KK113883.1:24984-35135 GCA_000611955.2 Stegodyphus mimosarum
GACAGCCCACCAGGTTGCTGTCCTTCGAATTCGGGGATAAAATGCATAGTTAGTGTTGCAGGATTGTACCTGCACTGCCAGTGGTGAATTTCTGGTGTCCCGCCTACTTCTGCATGTACCTGTATCTAATGCATTCGCATGTAGAACTTAACCCTTCTAATTTAGGCTCTCATTAAAATACAATTTTTTTAATTTGGTTACTGCATAAATTTTAATATAATTATTGCATGTCGAATGTTTTCTTTGAATAATCGAATTGAATAAATCACTTTTATTTTGATGATAAAATTTCAAATCAAATTTTCAGAAAATATATACGACTGCCTGAAATTTAAAAGCTAAATTAAATGCTAAATGCATATTTGTAACAATAAATTTAAATAAGACTTTTCGTTTCCCAAATTTCACTTAAAATATTAATTAGATACTTGGTGGCCTAACCTTCGCAATAAATGAATTAGACACTTGGTGGCCTAAATTTCTTCTTGAAAAATTATACCATATACACTTTCTGGTTAGCTTCTTCTCCAGTTTCTACCAGGACCACTGATCTGCAAATTTTCAAATAAAAACAGTTTGAAGCTGTCTGCTGCTTTTGTAGTAAGCGACAGGGTTTATATCCATTAACTCTTGTTCTCCATCAATGCTGAATATAGCATGAAAACATTCTGCCTGATTTTTAAAAGTATAGTCTGAAAAGCGCGTCAATTAGCATCTCACTAAAGCTAAAAAATAAAATTTTAATTTAAATAATCACTTCAAACCTAAACTATTTAGAAAGATTCAGACTTCGTTTTCTGTTTCGAAAACGCAATTTCCAGGGTAACAGAATAATTTACTGTCGAGTCGCAAACAGACTCCAACTTTAAAACTCTCTTCTTCACAACTTCAGATTTCTCAAATAATCTAAATCTCCGTTACTGTTTCAAATAAGTACAAAATATATAATTCATTCTCTCGTGTAACTTTAAAAACATTATATGCATACTTCTACATGCAAGGAACTTTCTTATAGCTTTCCTTCGTGGTGCAATTGGAAAGACCGCCCGGCTAGAAATAGTAAGTCCGGAATTCGAATCTCAGCCATGGCATTGCTGATTTTTCATATTACCGTTCCGAAATAAACCTGATAATTACACAATTAGCACTCAAACTAAAATACATTGAGTGATAGTTGGTAACTTCGAGTATTTGACATCTGGCTGTCATCTTCTTCATTCACTTTTTAAATAGATGGGAATGTAAAGAATTTTCTATTTCCTTATTATGTGCCTTGGAGGTGTAATTTGAAAGCATATCCGGCTTGCAATCCATATGTCTGTATTGGAATCCCGTCGAGAGCAATGAAGTATTTTCTAATTTGAAATAAACCTAATAATTCTACATGCATAACACGTACATTTCTATAAAAGGTGAAATAAATTTATGAATTTACTCGTATTCTACAGAGGTATAATTTCGTGCTCCTGTTTCCTCTAATTCACTTTTAAGAGAATTGTGCAACTTATTTCTTCCTATCTCCTGCCAAAAGATGTTCGCAACAGAATTCCAAGTTCTTATTAAGACGATCGATGGCGTTCGCTATTCATTTCCTGATGAACGTGAAATTAATCGTGGAAAATTCACGCAATAGTGGCGGCGGTATTACTCTGTTATTCGCTGGTTGAAAATTTTAAAGCATTTTGAGAGGATCATTTTATGCTACCTGAATCGCTAGAAGCAATAGAGGAGGAGAGGAAGAGAACGTAGGACAAAGGGAGTGTTGCTCGTTCAGGAATATTTGTCACGTAGTGAAATTCAATTGAGCACGTGTCACATGAGTAGTTGAATTATAAGGGAAGGATTCTGTGTATCCATCTGTGATAATCTGAATGGATTGAAAAGCCTGGGGACTTTAGAACTAGTGATTAATTCTGACGGAAGTAAAGATTAAATCTCGCTTACGCAAAGGTCATTTCAATTGCAATTTATTTATTATAATGATACAATACATAAGCACAATTTCAATTAATTAATAACTATATATAAATATACATATTGAAGAAATTTTATTGAAATTAAACTAAAAAGTAAGGTAAATATTTCAAAGTATTTTATAAATAATATTAAAAATGTGTCTCTTTTTTACCTCCTATTAACCTATATGCGTAATTTAGAGAGATAACTTTTTCCATTCAAAACTTCGATAGTGATTGTTCAGTGAATAAGCACAAATTATTGTCTCCACGGCACGTCTTGACTATTTCTACAGTGATCTTTCTCTATCTGCGTGTCAGTATGTGTATCACAATTTTTTCCGTCAACGATAACTCTTGTATCAAACCTGCAAAAATATCGATTTTCTGTATTAAGCTTCTTGCCTTCGTATAAATAGTTGATTAGATTTACTTATAACTGGACAACCGAAAATGATACTTTTCTTGAAGCCCATAAAAAGTGTTAAGGAAAGTTATATTAAATTCTAATCCAAAACGTTTCAATTTTAATATATAAGACATTTACGAAAAACATTAGGAAATAAAGCAAAAATTTGGTACCTAAATCTCGTATATGCATATACGATGCATATACAATCATGACTGATGACAGCATATGAGACTTTGACTACATATGAAGAAGTAGAAGTGGTACTTTACTTGGAAACTTTAACAGATTTTAATGAAAAGCACAAAATATCTGTAATAAAAACGTTTAATCTAAAATAATGCAGCACATAATAACGCTAGACATGATATTTATTTACAACAAGCTGTAGAAGAAAAAAACTTTTATAAAAGCATTTTTGCAAAAGTTCGGAACTCTTGTAATACCTACAAGTTACCAAAATATACATTTGTTGTTTTCATGTGCAGCTGAAGATGACGAGACACAAGAGCAAACAGCAAATTACACTGCTGGTCATCGTAAATGCAACAATCTGAAGCAAGCATGCAAATAACATGAAATTTACAACATGCATTAGCGGACGTGAGATATGCAAATGTTTAGAATTTCAGCGCAGACGTACAACATGCGCGCCTGTGACGCCACTTCAAAGCGTTATATGAGGCTTGGAGTTTTCGACGATTTCAACTTCGGCAATTGCGTTTTTCTTGTGGTTTCTTTCAAACAAATGATCAATTATGCCTCGTAATAAACAGCGATCATCGTTTCATCAAGTATCCGAGTTCGACAGAGGAAGGATAGTGGCCTTCCGAGACTGTGGATTATCTTTCAGGGAAATTGGTAGTCGTGTTGGACGAAACCAAACAACTGTAATGCGGATATGTGACCGTTGGATGCAGGAGGGTTCGATTGACGTGTTCGATCGCATCCACCTCAGTGCACCGCTTCACGTGATGACAGAAACATTGTGCGCATGGCAGTGTCGGATCGCTCAGTCACATCATGAACCATAGCACAACACATTCAGTCTGTAACGCGTCATCTAGTGTCTGCGCCGTTTACAGCAGAGAAGTCTGTCCGACGCCGTTTACAGCAGTCGTTTACAGAGTCATTCGACGCCGTTTACAGCAGAGAAGTCTGTCCGCAAGACGTCCATTGCTTCGTTTACCCTTGACGCAGAACCACAGATATCTCCGCCGCTAATAGTGCGATGAAAGAAGGATGTGGACGGCAGAATGGAATGAAATTGTCTTTACTGACGAGTCACGCTTCTGTCTGCAACACCACGTCGGATTCGAGTCTGGAGACACCTTGGAGAGAGGATGCTGAACAGCTGCGTTATGCACCGCCACACTGGTCCTGCACCGAGTATTATGGTATGGGGCGGTATTGCATATCAGTCTTGCACTCCTCTAGTACGTATTGCCGGTACTTTAAACAGCCAGCGCTATATCTCCGAGGTGTTGGAGCCAGTTGCCCTTCCTTACCTTCCGGGCTTGCCCACAACCATATTTCAACAGGATAATGCGCGACCACACGTGGCACGCATTGTCCAAGGGTTCTTCGTCAATCGCCAGATTGAATTGCTTCCCTGGCCGGCTCGCTCTCCGGATCTTTCGCCGATAGAAAGCACGGGGTCCATGGTTGCTCAACAATTGACCCAGATTACATCTCAAGCTGCCACACCAGATCAACTTTGGCAACGTGTGGAAGCTGCTTGATTTGCTGTACCACAAGAACACAAGGTCTCTTTGAATCAATGCCGAGGCGTGTGGCGATCTCCAACAATGGCGGCTACTCTGGCTACTGATTCTGGAAGGAACCACTCTTCACAGAAGTCTATAAATTTAATCATTTGATACTTGGTCAACATGTTATCTACTAAATAAATTTTGTTGAGATATGTCTTGTCTTTCTTGGTGTTGCAATTTGGGTGGCCAGCAGTGTAGAAACCACTTGTTGCTTTACTCCCTTCTGATCTCCGAACGCGAGTTAGTCACTATTGAGCTGTCGTTCCAAAACTAATATACATAGTTTACGAATACCTAAATGTCGATCGGATATGCATGTAAATCAAAATGAATTGAGATTTGTTAATACCTTAGAAATAGCGCAGAAAAAAATTTAATTATGGTATTCCTTTTAAATGTTTTATATACAGCTTATTTTCTTCAACTGAAAGCCAGTTAAATTCAACTTCTGGATTATGAAAGATGTATTTGTTCAACTTCTGGATAAAATACAATTATTAACAAAAATAAATAAAGAGGCAAACATCCGATTACGTCGTTTTACATCAAACTAGTGTTTATCCATAAACTTACTTAATGAAATATTACCCAAAATTTTTATTACGGACCACATTACTTATTGGAAAAACAAATTAGTTTTGATTTCTTTCCAAAGAATCAACCAAAAATGGTACTTTACTTAAAGCTCGTTGCTATTTAAAGCAAGAAATTGGAGGGAGATTATAAGCTGCCGCCTCTGGGTTTTTTAATTTTAAGGTTTAATATCGTCTCACTGACCTCAAAGTTCATGAACATGCTGTTCATGTGTGTTGAATTCACTCCTATTGACTACACATACCCTCTCTTATTTTGATCTGAAAATATCACATCGATCGTAATGTATCCTCGAGTCATACAATGTTTCGGATTCAGAAATCGATGGCTTAGCAATCATACAAATTTTTAAAAATAGCATATCTTTAGAATTTCTGTTACTATTAATGTTAAATATTGATAGAAATTCCTTCACTCTTTTCTCAGTTCATAATATCAATATTCATTTTTTAAATATTATTTACTTTTGCATTTGTCTTTTTAGCTTGTTTATTAAATATCACTTTTCGTCACATAAGATTCAAGAATAAATCAAAAATATTAAAAAGCAGCATCTTTTTATATTCCCAATAGAATGTTAAGCTTTGCTACTTTTTATATTTGCAATATTATTTCCTTAAATATAAGACGAAATAATAGTTTATAGAAGAATGCTTTATCCAGCTTTGTGCGTTTTTAAAGAATTCTTTCTGAAACTAATGAATAATTAACAATGTTTTTGAAATGCAGTTAATGTACGCACCGTATAGGTCCAATATATCAATCTCATATGTCAAATATCTCTACAGTTTCGGACGAATTTCGCAAGCATTAAAATGGCTTGCAAATAGAATGGCATTACGTGCCAGACCTTAATAAATTGAGCGTGTTTTATAAAATAATAATTAAAAGGTCTGATTTCTATACCTTGAGGTAAAACGTCCGAAATATGTTTTTAACGCCATTTGTTTACAATAAAGAGTAAGTTTTCATATTTCAAATTTTAGAGGAAAACCCTCGTTTTGATTTCGAGTCAGTTTATTGCTGAATTCATACCAATTATCGACTGGTTGAATGCATATCAATATTCAACTATTTTGAATTACGGAACATATTCTTATGACGAAATACATCTTTCATAAATATGTTTTAATCATGTAATTGTAAGCGTTTATTAATGTTTTCCGCATGTACATATTTCATATATATCCCAAGAATTTAGTACATTTAGTACATTTAGTACCAAGTGTACATTTCACTTAGGAGTATAAAATCTCTATTTACTTACAGCTATGACCTAAATCAAATCTCCTTACTCCTAACAAGAGCTTACAAGTGCTCTATATAACTTAGCTTATCACAGATTCGCTAGCTTAAGTGAAATATGCAGTTTATGAATTTATTTAATGTAATGAACGAAGGTGTTATTTTTCAAAATTTTTAATTTATTCGAATGCCGTACACATGCAACCCCTAAGGTACACAAAATAATTTGAATCAAGATTAGGAATATGGTTTTTCTCCTTGTCAGCCAATTTAAGAGATGGGTTAATTTGTTGTGATTGGAAATATACAAATAAATCTATGCTAAGAGATCAATATATTAAATAGATGTTTATGCAATAAATTGAGAAAACAAAGCGCAGTTATTATAATGGAAAAGCCGTAAATAACTAAAAAATTTGTTTCAATAATGTTTTTAAAATTTGCTACATTTTCCATCTAAAAAATTAGTAAAAAGGGAAAACAAACAAAATAAATGATTCTCAGAGTAAGAAATCTTATTTAACTATGCAAATGTACAATGAAATTCTCACTACTGGTAACATTATTCAGGTATTGGTAATAATATTATTATTAAATAATTCTTGATAAATAAAACTCAAATGGATGTCTCAGTTGTTACATTCGAATCAACAAAAGGAACAGGTTGTCTTTATTGTCCGAAGCGCACTTGTTTACAATGCCACCTAAGTGCAAAATGGTGCCACTAAGCTAAGACAAGTGATACGAAAAATCTTTGGATCTATAAAAAAAAAACCCTACTCTTCTAAGAAGCAAAATCCGGAAAAGCAACAACTGGCTTTGACCAGCAGAGGAGAGCAAAATCAATACTGCGAAAGGTCACTTAATGTCAAGCTAATCTTGCTCCGCGATAGGCAAGAAGTGATCAGTCAGAAATGATTTCTTGTGTTGGACACTTCCTCGCTTTTTCTCTTAGTCCTAAAGCGGGTGTTTCTTCTTCGGTAGCACTTTTTCCCCTTCTTTTCTGATGCTTAGCTCTCAGAATTACACTCTTCTGCGCTCTCGGAATTACACGCTTCTCAGATATAACTATGCTTTCTCTGAAAGCAACTTTTAAAGAAATGTTATAGTTAAGCATAACCCAGTGCTTTATAAAGAGGCTATTATCTAATCGATGATTGTAATGAACTTTTTGTTCCATTTAAATCACTTTATTGAACTGAGGTAGTAAACGAAAGGAAGGCTATTTCCCTCACGTTTTATATTTTTTTTCCTGTTTCATATCTAGAGCTCTGGATTAAATTACTAGGCACTATTTAGTATTAGCATTTAATATATATACTCTGTACATAGAGTTGAAAAGGTGTGAAAACTTCAGTTTACGTAAATAATAGATATATTACAGACAGAAAACCGCACTATAAGTAGAAAGTCATGTGACTTAACAAGAATACTAATCAGTTCTCTTAATAAAATCATCTGACAAGGCATCTTCTTGGGAAGAAACTGACATGAACTTCCCAATGAGAAATTATTTATTTATCTGCCATTTGTTTCCCAAGGAATTAAAAACATATTCTGCCTCTTTGTTGAAGTGACTTTTGACACCTGTCTGATTACTAGCATCACATCAAGTCCATGGATTTTATGGAGGCCATAAGTACAGGATTGCGTTAAGTAACACAAAGACCTTTGTCCAGCTCCTTCCTGATTTTATACGAGCATTTCCTAAGAAAAGAGAATCGATCTAAGGGTCTCACACACCTCTTTTTTTTACCATAAAATCACTGGAAAGCTGTTTCGGATCGCCATGTATTTTAAGTGTTCTGGCTATTTATTTGCAACTTAATTATAAAGAAATCCTATAAATGCAAAATAAAACCTATACACTTGCAAACATCCAAACCTTCAACGGTATATGAGCAACCGATGCAGATATTCTAAGAAAGCAGTTTTTGACCTTTCTGAATATATTCTGACCGATTTCTAGTCATAATTTCTACGATGTATAAAGGTATTTAAGTTTACTATAAACAGTTCGTTCTTTCATCTGAAGAATCACTATTTGTCAGACTCTTATCTTTTGATATGGTCAATAGTTAACTTTACAAATTATAGCAAAATATAAAAAAGTTTGGCACCCACAGTAGAGTACATTATTAAAACTTTTGGCTGATAATACGGCCGAAAATAGGTAGATAACTTGGTCAATAAATCAACAAATTCTGCTAAATAATATACGTCTATGAAAATTTGGCCTATGTAAGGCTAACAGGAAAATCAACTGACAAATAATTCGTCGCAGATAAAATGGCGGACACGGTGTCCCACAAACTAGCAAGAAACGAAGATAACACACTACCGTAGATAAGTTGGTATTGGTAGATAAATTGGGTAAATAATGCATCAGATAGGCCTTCGAATTAATCAACTGAAAATTTGATGGTTAAGCTGGAAGATAAATTTGCAGTCATAAATGCACAGTCCTATTTTGCGTCAATTTGAGAAATTGCTTAGATTCTTGCTTCATTTTCTAAGTCAAAATGATGGATTGTTTAAGTAAAAGCATTAAATAGGGCAATAAATCAGATGATAAACTTATTTCTAAATCTAACAAAACATCAGATAATAAATGTCCCCAGAAATCGACCAAATAAATCGTTTATAAATTGCAGAAAAATTGGCAAGTAAGTTTGCCAACAAATCGGGGGATAAATAAACCGGTTCAATTAGCTAGCAAAAGACTGTCCAAAGATTAATCAGCTGAAGTACTGGTAGATAATTAGAAGTGAGCTGTATCCATGAATCTCCCTAAAATTTGGGAACAGAAATATCGCTTACATAAAGCGACAGATATTTTGTCAAAAACAATTGGACCATAAACCGATTGATGGGATGAGTGATAAATCAACCCATAATTTGATTAACAAATTTACAGATCAGCTTCCAAAGAAATCACAGACAGTCTACATGTGAATAAGGTCAATGCACGCTAACAATTCCTCAAATGTCAGATGAAGTACAACCAGCTGACTAATTAACAAGTCAAAGAAATCCGAAGCCCTTATTAAGTTCACTGATTGGTCGGTTGGCTGGGTATATTTCTCAGTGTAGTGTACATCTCTCCTTCCCCCTTCCGTAATGTTTTCAGCATATCATTCTTATGATTTATGACAGCAACAAAAAGAAGTAGGTACTTTGTTATTATCGCAAACACGCTGGTAGCAGTCGCCAAATTTTCAGAAGTCACCAAATTGTGGCAAGTATGCACAAAATAATTCTTTAGGTAACCATATCGATAACTGTAAGTTTGAATAAGCAACATTGTCATTTTCGTACGTGCTGGTTTGGTTTAATTGGAAGTTCTAAAGGCAAATTTCAATATGTTTGGTGTTAAACTAAATTTCGGATATGCCTGCAAACAAAAGTTCAGTGAAATGTTTTGCAGGAATAGAATATTTTGCCACAAAGGCGAGAATATTCGGATTCGTATTTTATGCTTTTGTAGTTTGGAAAACAATCGTTTTGGAAATGCAGCGTGAAAAGATTTAACGAACACGTCGGCATTCAAAGCCGGGATTGGTTCGAGAATAATCGTCTGTCATGTACTACAGCAGTCAAATTCATATACTGGAGTAAACAATCAACATCTTAAATTTTGCTTGGAAGTGTTAGAAATGGCCGTTAAGACTGTGGTAGATTGGAAGAGTTAGAAATGGCCCTTAAGACTGTGGTAGATTGGAATACTACATGCGAGGGATATCATTTGTTAGTAGTTTTATAACCTGTTTTCCTGGATAAATATAGAACTAAAAATACGTACCTAATAACATGTATGAAATGAAATAAATAACTTCCTCCAATTTGAAAGTGCCATTCTATTCTTTCTTTTTAAAAAAATCTCTAAATTGTGTTGTGTCGCGAATTCTGTGTTTTTAATTTAAGTGTTTTTAATGATTTAAGTAATCAATTATTTAAGTATTTTATTTGTATTTGGTTTTTTAAGTTTGAAATTGTGAAGAGCGTAATGAATATATATATTTGGAAAGTGTGTACTTAAATCATTAAGCAATTATTTTTTCCTTCAACGATCAATTTAACGCAGAGAGGGGAGCGTCTTCTAACGGAAATCAATTTAACGCAGAGAGGGGAGCGTCTTCTAACGGAAGTAACATCTGTGGGAAATGCCTTTTTAAG
>KK113885.1:0-28721 GCA_000611955.2 Stegodyphus mimosarum
GTCAAAGAAATGGAGGTCTGTGCGGCCGTCCATCATGATGCCTGCCCATACCATTACTCCCCTGACGGAAAATTATGTCTTTCCGATATGTTTCTTGGTTCAAAACGTGTTCCACGTTTTCTCCATATCGTTACCCGACGAGAATCAGTACTCAGACTAAACCGGGACTCGTCACTGAACATCACATTGGCCACTCTCCCACACTCCAATGTTGATGTTTCAAACTCCAGTTCAAACAAGCGCGTTTCTGCGCAGACGTGAGGGGAATGCAAACTGCTAGTCTTCTGGCATACAGGCCAGCATGATTGAGTCTCCTGTAAACAGTTTGTCTCGAAATTCGTATGCCTGTGGCGACTGTGAGCGCCGAACCCAGTGCTCTGGCAGTACTGCCCCTCTGACGTCGCGCACTTATTAAGAGATATCGGTCTTGGTGAGGGGCTGTGACTCTTGGTCGACCTGATACTGGTCATCGGGTAACATCTCCCGTTCTTTAAAACCTCTGCCACAGTCTTGAGATTACAGACTGGTTCACATTCAGAATTCAAGACACTTCGGTTTGTGATCGACCGGATTCCAGCATTCCAATGATTCTTCCTTTCGCAAACATCTCCAACTGGCGTCTTTGTGCCATCATTTACCTTGTTTGATGGTTAAAATGTTCTTTCGCACAGCAGTTGCCCGAAACTTGTCTGAACTGCCTATGCTGCGTGAATCGATTTCTCTGCGTTCCGACATGCGCAGGTGTTTCGCGCAGGACGTAGTCGACTGAAAGGTTTTGCATAAACCCAATGTTTCTCCTTCACCCAATTAATATCCGCAAGAAATTTGGAATAATTTTACGAATATTTACTCCATGTTTTTCGCATTTTACAATTTATGCTTAACTTTTGGACACCAGTGTACTTCAACCATGAAAGTTATCTACCTCGAAACATGAAAGTCCGTGGACATTCTACTAAAACTACATGAATCATTTCTGTAGAATTCTGAAGGAATCTTTGCCTTTATTTAATAAGCAATCAGTTCAACTAGCTTCATTTTTGCACTTTGTAAATAAACTTTTGTTGATTTCTACTGTTTTGTTACCGAAGGTTTGTTTAGAATGCTAAGAGTAGAAACTTCCCACAAATAATTCTTCTATTAATGTTTTGTCAGTCATACTCAGCTGACCATATTGTGTTCATTAAAATGCACTTTTTTGATGGTAGGATCCCACAACTTTGAAAATAATCCACTGCTTATTATTTTGTAGAAGGTAAACCTCTGATTTTAATAATTTTTTTTTTAAACTGCAATGAAAAATACAGCAATAACAGTTAATTTATGTTAATCAGTGTGACTGTCAACAGGATAATATGCAAGTACTAAAATTTTATTTTTAAGCATGATTTGATGTTACATCATAATGCAGGCATACCAGATCCTGTTTCTTTAGGCATGAACCAAAAGTACAGTTACAGGAAAAACATAAAATTTCTTAAATCAATGTGAAAGCATATTTTCTAATAGACATAAGAATGGAAGGTAAATATGACAAAGTAACTCAGGCCTTCCTTTGTGGAAGACGTTTGGAGAGGAAAACCGGTTTCCATTGCATAACACATGAGGACAGCCATGCAGATACCAACGTAAGCGGCATATTCCCCCATTTACATGTAAGAAGTGAAAGGAAATATATATATAGTACATAAATAATAAAATATACCCCAGGCTAGGTTGGGATGGCTGAATGAACTTTTTTGAAAATTAAGCTACTGTTACGCTTTATGATAATCAAATTATTCTCTGAATATGAAATAAATATTCTGCATCAAATAAAATTAACAGTATATTAATAGTAATCTTATAGCAATATAAACACTAAATTTACTTTCTGCGACATACCTGTAACAGATCTGTATTAGCTGTTGCAGCTATTTCAGAAATGGAATCCATTTTTTTCAACAGCAGTTTGGTTCTTTCATCACTTACAGACTTACCAAGGCAAAGCCCTTTCCAACATCCTAACCATGTATTTTCCATGCTTTCAGCTAAAGCCTAAAATGAAAATTTTAAAACTGCATATATTTATATAAAACATGCATTAAAAGTGACGATTAAAGACTCAGCAAGTGGGAAAAATACATAAAGTAAAAATTTTTTATAAAGAATTTACTAAGGGAATATAATCAGATGAATGTTCCCACAATGTATAAATTCACTGCCCAATTATAATTAAACGCCTAAAATAAACAGATATGAGAAAGTGGACTTTGAAAGCAAACGAATGTGTAACAACAGAAGGAACATGTGTGAATTTTCTTTTTTAATTACTCAGTATGTTAAAAACCTGACATGGCAAAGATCTTGAATATCAATACATATAAATTATACATTACATATATATAGCATACTATGTATATATAGCATCACAAAATTTTTATTTAAAAACATAATTATTGAAAGTATTTTCATGCAATATGCTGCTGAAAATTGATAAGTAAAGACAAAAACTGAGAAATTTAGAACCTATTTTACACAAAGAATCAAAAAAGTGAAATTCAAAACCATATTTTGAAATTTATTGATATTGAATTTCACTTTTTTGGGTCTTTGTGTAATATAAGTTTTAAATTTCTTTCTTTTTGTTTATACACAAGAAGTAAAAACATACAAGAAGTAAGAATAGTGCAGCTCAATTATCTATCAAACAAAACATACCCTCTGTTACACTCATCGATGCCAATCTAAGTATTTTTTTATCTAGATCTCAGTATTTTTAATGTTGCCTATGTTTTCCCTCCAAATTAGAACATTTAAATGTTTTATTTTCCCATCCAGATATTTTTCACAGAATTTATAACAGCATGTAGTCTTTGAGATCCCTATATCTTTATCTCATTCTTTACATACCTTTTTTCAGTTAGAAATGACAATACCAGAACTTACACATGCCACAGCATTGTTGAGCATGTTCTACCTTAATTGAGTTCAAACTGCAAGTCAGCATTTGTGATCATTTTAGTTTCTAAAATGTCAAAAATGTATTGCGTGTTTAACAAAGAATTAAAAAATGATTTGAAAAACGTTTTCAATTTTACTCACAAATAAAGGAGAACGTCAGTTGTGCTTTTCATGATTTTCAGTAGCTCATGGTTGGCTTTCAGACATTACAAATCACCTAAAATCTACAAAACGTAAAGCAAACCTAATAACAGCTGTAAGAACTTCCTAAAATACATTACCCATATTTCAAAGGTACCAATTTAAGTAACAGAGAATTTTTACTAGCAGATAAAGAAACAACTTCTGCCTTTCATGTTGCTATTCACAATCTCAACTTTAAGTTGGTCATATAAATTGATTTTGAAGCTCTTTGACTGTTTAGACTAGCCATAACAGCCATAACAAAATGTAAAGCTGTAATAAACATTGATAACTTCTTGGTAATAAGGTAAGTTCAGTTGAATTATTAAAAAATTCTTAACTCGTTTGTTTTTTAATAGCTTCTTAATTTAACCTTATTTGTCACAGACACAACTGACCTAGGAGCTTTTACTTTCTGTTGTATTTTTTTCAAAATTATACCAATTTGAGCAAAAAATATTATGGTAAGCCTAGATTTAGACTAAAAACATGGAATAAATAAAGGAGGGAAAAAAATTATTTCTTTTTGACATTTTTATAGAGCATACCATAACATGTTTAAAAAGAAAATTATGGTAAAAAGCACGCAGAGATGTAAAAAAATATATGTTGTATATTTTTTAACATTTGTTCGCATTTAAAACACTGTCAATGATTTTGTCATCCATCATTTGATAGTGGATTTTATGTTCATTCAAACTTTTCATCTAGACCATACCATCACCTTGTTTTCTTCCCCCCCCCCCATAATGGATTCACTCTAAAAAAATCATAAGTATTACACTCTATTTTAAAAAATTGATTACAATCAATTTAGGGTCAGCTATCAAGGGCACTGCATATGTTTTAAGTCTCCTGTCTCTAAAAAATAAAAAAATTGTTTTATAGTGGCATTATCTAAAATGTGCTGGACAATAATTTGTCACTACCAGGTTTTGGTGACTATGTAGACTTTACGGTGTAACTGGAAGCACTGTGGAGGGTGGGGCTAGCAATAGGAAAGTCCAATGTCAGTGAAGGCAATACATGCTTTTCATGTCTCCTGTTCCGGTATGGACCTAATGATCCTACCTATTAACATAAAAGACAATTACATACAAATATTTACTGATGTAGTGAACGTATTTTAGTTCAGCTGAAGTGGCGCTGCAGTCGCTTCTCCAACTCTCCTTCTCCCCTCCGCTACGGAGTGGACGAGGCGACGGCGCACTGTTCCAGCGCTTGTGAATGCAAAGCATACTTTTTATTTGTACTGTAAATAAATAGAGTTTATGGAAATGTTTAGCGTTCATCTGCATCATGACTATACATGCATCTTGTGCACTATATCAACCACTACATGGTGTCCCGAACTTCACACCAGCCTATCTTCATTTCCTATTCTGTGGAATTTTGACTTTCGTTTTGTATTAAGCCTATCATCGCATGATTCTCAATGGCGGAGACTTCGGCGGTAAAAATTCCAGTCTTCATTAATGCTGATCCTGCTTTGTGGTTTCTCATGTGTGAAGCTACTTTCGATTTGGCGTCTCCTAAGCCTATCACTGAATCGAAAACAAAATATAACTATTGTGTTTCTCATCTCCCTCCTGATGCAGCATCCATGGTTCGCGATATCATCATCAATCCCGACAAGACAGATCCTTATGCCCAGTTGAAGGAGCAGATAATTTCCAGATGCGGGGAAACCAAAACTCAAGAAATTCGACGCTTATTAGCTGGAGAACAGTTAGGCGACCGTAAGCCTAGTGAATTGCTTCGTGTGATGCAGCGACGTGCCGAATCGCATACTATTGCCGACTCACTTATGTTAGAGTTATTTTTACAGCAATTACCTGCAAACGTTCAAGCAATTCTAGCATCCATTACTCCACTAACACCACAAAAAGCCGCTGAGGTGGCCGATCGAATTTTGGAAGTTACTCCATCTGAGGTAAGCGCAGTTTCGAATTCTTCCAATGTTGATGTTACTAGTTCTACAGAATCTCGACTTCTAGAGGTGTTGCAAGAACTACGTAAAGAGGTTAATTCCTTAAGACGTTCGAGAAGTCATTCTCGTAACAGATATAATCAACGTTCCCGTCATCGAAGTCCTTCAGCCACAGCTACGTCGGACATTTGCTGGTATCATCGGCAGTTCAAATCAAAAGCAAAAAAATGTGCATCGCCATGTTCATTTCAGGGAAATGCCAACGGGCAGGAGTAGCGGCGACGTATATCCTGCCATCAACGTCTCGTCGCCTGTTTATACGAGACCGAAAATCAAAGGTAAATTTTCTTATAGACACTGGCTCTGATGCAAGTTTAATTCCTGCAAATAAAATTGAAAAAAGACAAACTCCAATTCAAACTTTTAATGCCGCAAACGGCACACCCATTCAGGTATATGGTCAAAAATTATTATCACTTGATTTTGGTTTAAGAAGAAATTTTGTTTTTCCTTTTTATATTTGTAATGTTTCTAGTGCTATAGTTGGTGCTGATTTCTTGCATTATTTTAATTTAAAACCTGATATCAGAAATCGTCACTTAATTGACGCATGCACAACATTGAATTGCCATGGTATTTTAAATGTTACTGATATTTTTTCTGTCAAAACTGTATATGGTGATAATGAGTTTTTGAAAGTGTTACAAGAATTTCCTAATATTACAAAATCCCCATATGCAAATGAATTTATAAAACATAATGTATTTATCATATTAGTACTTCTGGTCCACTAGTCTTTGCAAAACCACGTCGTCTTGCCCCCGACAGGTTAAAAATAGCAAAAGCAGAAATTCAATATATGCTTGATTTAGGCCATATGCGCCCATCGAAGAGCAATTATTCCTCACCGCTTCATATGGTTCCTAAAAAGGAAAGTGGTGATTGGCGTCCTGTTGGCGATTATCGCGCTTTAAACGCCCAAACTGTAAAAGACAGGTATCCTATTCCAAGTATAGTTGATTTTACCAGTGAACTCCATGGTACTAAAATATTTTCTCACATAGATTTAGTAAAAGCTTTCCATCAAATTCCCATTGCACCTGAAGATATCCATAAAACAGCCATTTGTACCCCTTTCGGACTCTTCGAAAGTACTCGCATGCAATTTGGCCTGTGCAATGCTTCCAGCACATTTCAACGGTTCATTGATGAAGTTACCAGAGGTTTAGATGGTGTTTATGCCTTCATAGATGACATATTGATTGCATCCAAAACTCATGAGGAGCATATTCATCATCTACGAGCATTATTTCAACGTCTTAATCATTATGGTCTATCATTAAAACCATGCAAATGCACTTTAGGAGCATCCTCCTTAAATTTTCTAGGTTTTCGAGTTTCCGAAAAAGGTCTTTCGCCTTTACCTGACAGAGTTGAAGCAATACAAAAATTTCCCAAACCACATACGATTACTCAACTTTGCAGATTTCTCGGAATGTACAATTTTTACCGTAGGTTTATTCCCAAGGCTGCTCACATTTTAGCCCCACTAGTAAAATTTTTAGAGGGCCATACAAACAAAAAGAAATCTACTCGCCCATCGCTTCTCCAACTCTCCTTCTCCCCTTCCGCTATGGAGTGGACGAGGCAACGGGCGCATTGTTCCAGCGCTTGTGAATGTAAAGCATATTTTTTATTTGTACTGTAAATAAATAGAGTTTATGGAAATGTTTAGCGTTCATCTGCATCATGACTATACATGCATCTTGTGCACCATATCAACCACTACATGGTGATCCGAACTTCACGCCAGCCTATCTTCATTTCCTATTCTGTGGAATTTTGACTTTCGTTTTGTGTTAAGCCTATCATCGCATGATTCTCAATGGTGGAAACTTCGGCAGTAAAAATTCCACAGAATAGGAAATGAAGATAGGCTGGAATGAAGTTCGGGTCACCATGTAGTGGTTGATATCGTGCACAAGATGCATGTATAGTCATGATGCAGATGAACGCTAAACATTTCCATAAACTCTATTTTATTTACAGTACAAATAAAAAATATGCTTTACATTCACAAGCGCTGGAACAATGTGCCGTCGCCTCGTCCACTCCGTAGCGGAGGGGAGAAGGAGAGTTGGAGAAGCGACTGCAGCGCCACTTCAGCTGAACTAAAATACGTTCACTACACTGATAAACAATGGTTGAATCCTGGTATAAAATTTTGTAAATGTCTATAGTAGATCAACAAAATTTTCTTTAAATAAAATTTAATAAAAAAAATTATGCTGAAGATCACTAGAAATGAGGAAATACATAAAATTTGCACAGTTTAAGCTTCATTAATTCAGTAATGAAGCTTAGAGCTGTACAAATTTTATTGATGAAAAATACTTTCGTATCATATAAAACCGGGAAACATGGCAACTTATCAAAAGATATGTCGAAAAACTAGGATTCGCCCATCAAAATCAGCAGAGTTGGTAGCTATGCTTATAATAGACAAGTGTGCAAAATTATATATATATTTAAAAACAAAAAGTACCAAGAAAGGGGTGAACTTTGTCAACTGTAGACTCTGCGCAAAGGAGCCAATGAAAAACTTCACAAAACAACACTTGAATTAGGGGAGAAGGTGTGTGCCTGGCATTGTTAGCAGATTATTCTGTCGGCAGTTTAATATATTAAAAATTATTTATTATGATTTGTGTGCATATTAATAAAAATATTTTATAGTGAAGTTGAGTTTGCTTATTTTATGGCCTATTCCGGATTCTGCACAATGAGTGAGGAAGTCAAGCGTTCAGATCACTTTGTATGTCTTAAAGGAATCATTCTCCAAAAGAATATAGTCATCATTACATCTCAATCATTATTCAGTGTAACTATAGTCACTTTTAATTAGATGTCTGTTGCAGTTTTTAGGGGGAAAGAGAGGTTATAACTGCATAATTTTTTCTTCTTCAGGAAAGTAACTTTTCTTTTAGGTATAAAATGTATTATTTTCATTTAATATGCAGCTGAAAAGGAAGTCACTGTTAGGGTGATGGGAGAAAATTAAAATCATTAGTAAACTGAAATGATTCGCTTTTTTTTTGCAGTAGACATGTATTTGGTCTACAGTAGGAAAAGGGAGGAGGGGGGGGGAACCTTTATCCAGATGTGTTGTGTCCCACTTATTCTAAATGATTGAAATTTTACTTTTACTTCAAAATATTACCATGTTAAAAAGTTATAGGGTGACAACCCAGAGCAACATTAGCAATTATGATTTCACATTAAATGCTCCTCTAGATATTCACTTATAACTAGGCTTACCAAAATATTTTTGCTCAAACCAGGACAGTACTGAGAAAGTACTCACAACAGGAAAACCTAGTAGGATAAGTAGCTATGATTGAAAAGGCTAAGTAAAGAAGTTGTTAGCAAAAAACAATAATGAGTTACATAATTTTTTTAATAACTCAACAAATTGTTTTATTGCTAAGTTACCAGTATTTATCACTAATATTAGCTTTCTTTAAAAATTGTTTGTTATTTTTAACAACATCAAAAATTTACTGCAGTTTTATTCACTGTTAATTTTGCAGCTTATGAAAGCTTTATTTTTATAGTTTTTTTTTTTTTTTAGTTGATTTAGCATCATTCTCTCTTTCTTCAGATTGTATGGCATTCATTATTGAGAATATTCTTTCGACTGGTGCAGATGTGCCTGGTGTGCTGAGAATGTACTTTATGCACAATCGCAAATTTTTTTCAAAAACAGATAATTGTTTTTTAATTCATCAGCGAATATAAAGTTTCCTTTTGGCATTTTAAGGATTGATTTAATCTGCAATAATAAATAATTGCAAATGCTGACTAGCAAGTTAAACAAAGATAGGACATGCATGACAATGACATGGCCAATGTAAGTTCCAATGTTACCAGTTTTAATTGAAACAAAGTATCTAAAAAATGAAATAAAATTATATGGGTCTCACAGGCTATATATGCTAATATAAATTCAGTGAAAATATATCTGAATGAAAAAAATAAAACATCCAAATTCATTATGCCATATGCTATAATTTTGAGGAAACGCATTTAAACACTATTAAAAATACTTAAAACTAAATACAAAATATTTGGATTGACAACAATAAGTGTAGAAGAGGGCATATATTAATTGCCATATGAGTGTTTTACCTGAAGCTGTACTATTTTTATTTCCTGTATATTCAACATTTTTAAAATTTTACCAAATAGCTGGAATAGAATGGCAAATTGGATATAACACAGGAACCACATCATCAAACTGGGGCAGTCTTGTCAACGCAGGATGCATATTTATAACTCAGGTTTCTACAAGGGATAATATGGTTGAAAAGAAAGTAGGTAAAAGTGCATATTGTCACCTGTTTCCACTTTAGAAAGAAAGGAACAAAATGTTTTAGATTTCTCTGATGAAATTATAAAACTTACATTAGCTGAAAAAGATAAGTTTACTTACATTTTTAATCTCAAGCATTATTTTTCAGCTTTGTTTAGAAAAAAAAATCATTATCACATGCTCCATACTTCAGTACCATTAAATACTGCACATGCTTCAGACTATTTAGTAAAATAAAAATGAGATTTAAATAAATGAATAAAATTGAAACGAAGTTCTATCTGCATGTAGGATGAATTGCAGCTTTCTTTTACAAAATGCAGGGCTATCAAAAAAAAAAAAAAAAAAAAGATTCATAAGCAACATAACACTGATAATTACTTTTAGACTATCAAATTAGTTTAGTTAATTGTATTGCATAACTGAAGTGCTATTATGGGGTTAATAGCACTATTTAATAGAACTTCAGTTTTAATAGTTTTTGGTATAGGAATTCAATGACAGCTAAGAATATTTAAAGACACTTTCATTATATTTAAAATTTCCTTTTTAGGAAGAAAAATGACAGACTAAACCATTATGTTCACATGCACATACAAAACGCACACACACACACAAAAAAACTGCATACTTATCCTTAGTATTAAAAAATATGCTTTTCTTTATCCCTGTGAAATTAAAGGTAATTTATTTGTTATTCAATTTCCAAAAATATGTGTTAATTGACTTAACACAAAATTAAATTTAGATTAAATTAATCTTTTAATCCCTTGAATGCAAAATAATAATTTAGAGAAATAGAGCAATAATTCAGAGCATCATTTAAAGTTTTCTTTGAATCTTATACTCAATTAAATTTGATTTATATTTTTATAGACAATATTAATTTACCCTGTATGCACAAATATATAAAATACACAATAATCATACAGTCAAGTAATTTGTTAAAATACATTGTTCAAAAATCCCCAAAAGCAAGCTATTGGGGAGAGGCAAAGATTAGTTTTTTGGGGGGTTTAATTATTGCAAAGCACTCAAGGGTTATCTGCTTAAAGGAAGAGATACCTTCCTGGAGCACTTTCTAAAGGAAACTGATTCATATGCACATTACCGGGAGGGGGGGGGGCAAAAAATCCATGCAGCCAGCCTGTTCCTTGAGATTTAAACCCTGCACTAATCTAACAATGTTCAATAACTTTATTGCTCTATTGCTAGTGGGCCAAGGAGAAGATGAATGGAAGAAAACATGTACTGAATATACTTACTTTAAGTCTAAAATCCAATGAAGATCTGGTCTTCCACCATGTTCTTGCATCCTGATTTTTCATAACAAGCTTGTTTTCCAATAATATTGCTTCAAATTCAACAAAAAGACTAGAGCAAAACTAAAAAGCAACAAATTATATTACTTTCAAATAGAAACAGAACTAATATAAACAAAATCACATGAACATAGTTATTAAATGTACAGTGCTGTAATGAAAGATTATGAAAAGCACAGTTGTCAAAATTGCTTTCATTAAGTTGCATGCAGATAATTAAGTAATTTCAAACACTGGCTATTTATGTGAATGGATGATCAGTAATGCTTGTTTGTATAAGTCTAAAAGTAATTATCAGTGCTATAGAACTCCTGACAGTTAATGTATACATATTGTTATGGACTTTGTATTTATTTAGTTATAATTGTAATTAAAATTGTTTTATTTTCCCGTGCAAAGCAGACGAATTTGAAGAGAAAGCCACGTTGGAAAAATAAAAATACAAAAGCATGTGCATTCACTATTTAATAAATAAATATCTCATAATTGCTATTGCCATCCAGAAAAATCGAGAAAATAGATTTTACCAGAATGTTCTCGTGAATAATTAAAAAGCTTATAAAAGCCAAATTAAAACACCCCAACTCAGTAGTTCCTGTTGTTTTAAGTGAACTGTATGTTTACTAAGCGTTATTATTGATTGTAGCAAATTCGCTGTGAAATCGGATTAACTTCCTCTGTTTTGAATTGAGTTCTATTTAACGTTTCAGATATTGCACGAATGTATTCCGATATTGTACAAATAATATTTAAGCATTTTGTTTTATTTCTTGTGAAAAGAAATTTTATTAACTTTTTGTCGACTTGTGCATTCAATCCATTATGAACCCGTACGCACGCAACAATATTTCAACAAAGGAAAAAATTATCATTTTGATGGACTGATAGTTTAAGTAGAGTTCAAGCAAACAACTAACTACGCAAATAGAGAACAACTGACAATACCATTTTGAAAAAAGGAATGTTCATTAGCAGATAAAAGAAAAGTTTCAGGCTTTCTTAGCTCTTCATATGTGAGAATCATTCATGTTTTTTCACAAATGGCAGAATACTGGGAACATACACATCTGTCATGAAAGTAAGAAATATTAATCTTTCAGACCACAGCAGAACTAATCTATTGGTGAAATACAGCAGATTGTATCAATTGATAGATGATTTATTACAGTTAAAACAAAGTTTATACTTTTTGAAACTATCATAAACCTAGCAAATAATCACACAATAGCTACTTTTGGAATCTCATGTTAAAATGAATCCTTATGTTATTATCATTGCGAGATATGGCTATGATTCGCACAACAACAGAACCACTGGATTTGAGATGATTGAAGATAAGTGAAATTTTTATTCAATATATGCCTAAGCCATCCCCAAACTTTTTTTGCCTTCACTGTTGTTAGATGATCATTTTTCCATCCCTTCCTAAACTAAAAAAATACATAGACATTTATATAAATTTAGATTATTTTTAATGTGTTTTATAAATTAAACAATAAAAGGTATAGAAAATGTTGATAAATACCGAAAATTGAATAAAAGTAGCTTTTCTCGTATTCATAAACTAAAACTAAATATGTAAATAAAAGGATCACATTCTCCCTAAGACTATGGAACCTGCCTGTGGAGGAATTCCCCCCTTGATCGAGAATTCCTAAGCTAGATAGTTATCAAATATCAATTTATCAAATAATCACAGAATGTCTGCATAATGTTGCATTTACATACAGACAATAGCTGATGCTACTAACATATTAGACTGGGGATCAATAAATTCATTTGCAACAGCACTTAAATGCAAATTATCATACATTCATTTGCAACAGTAGTATGCTTAAAGAGTGTATCACAAATACCTACTGATTTATTGTTATCACACCTATTCGTTTATGTGTGCCACTTACCACTCACTTAAATCATAAATAATCATGAATCATAATGTCTAGCTATTATTTTTTTACTCTATTTATTTTCTTAACCTATAGAAAAATATCAAATTTAGTTTTAGTATTTCTTAATACCCACATAATAAATGTCCTTTCAATAAGTAATACACATGCAGTTTTAACCACTATCATCATAATAATTATGGAATTCGCTGCATGATATAGAGGTATTGCATGTTTCCATATCTAGCAAGATCTCATTATATGAAAACCTTATTTAATGTAGGGAATCAATTCATTAATATGCTTAGTTTGATTTAGTTTATTTTGGTATGACTCAGTTTGGTTCGGATAAGAGCAAAACAATTCACATAGGCATATCTGCCTATGTGAATGCCTTTTTTGACGACTTACTGGGAACTTACTCATATCTACGTTACACATGAGGAAAACCATGAAAACAATAGTGCAATCAGCTCTTTTGCCTGGAATCGAACCAAGATCAAATTACCAGTGTTCAGCAGTTTCACTGCTTGGCCACCGACAGGCAGAATGATTCCTTTCCTCTATTAGTAGTAAAAATATATTCAGATTTCTGTGTGTGTGTAATGTAAATAAATTTAGAGAAATACTGATGTAGGACCCATATGCACGCAACAATATTTCAACAACAACAACAAAAAATTATCATTTTAATGGACTAATAGTTTTAGTGTTAAGTAGAGTTCAAGCGAACGACTAACTATGCAAATAGAGAACAACTGAAAATACCATTAGATAGATGACATAGATGGCTTATGATTAATTCTGATTGCATAATATGCTCAATGTTGAATCCCTAGAGATTAAGAAACTTGGCAGCCAAGTTAAACATTCATTTTTATTCCAATGGACATTTGTGGCCACAGTTCACTTGGTACTTTAATTGTGCCTACTCAAAAACATTTACAATGTCGATACTGTTGCAATAGTAAGACAGCAGGGCAAAATAACATCATTACAGGAAGATAAGTAGAAGCTATAAAGTGTGCATTTATTCAATATAGAGGGCTCACCAAAAGAAGGCTTTGGTTTAGGTTAGAAAGGTTTCAGTTATCAAAAGTTTGAGTTCTAGTTCTGAATTAGCTACGTCATTAGCATTACGAAAGCCATGCGACTTAAGATTAAACTAGAAATGGCGCAGTGCAGAAAAGTTGTTACAATTTTTAGAATACAGAAAGGAAATACACAAATTAAAAATGAAGAACAAAGAGGGAAATTAAGAACTAAATTATAAAGTAGACTTACATATTCTTTTTATCTTACACATACACACACACTTGCTGTATATTAAACTCACTGGTTAATAAAACCAGATGCTTATCAATTCAAATTTCTAGGAAGCCAAAATAAATATACACTACTGAATAGAAAATCTGCTGTTTACTTTCGATGGTTATCAAACTCAAACTGACAAAAACTGATTCTTCATTGACAAAATACTCTATTCGTGTCTATCAAAATTGCTTCTAACTCATTCATTCAACTTTGGACCAAGTCTTGTTTGTCGTTCAGGTATGTAATTTTTTAATTAAAAAAAGAAGAAAAGACTTTGTCGAAATTTTAACCAGCGCAGTCAAGATTTCAGCCAGTTCAAATTTGTCAATTGGACTTAAAATTTATTACATACATATTCATAATATACTTCTATATAAATCCCAAACAGCAGTTTTGTCTATTATACATCTGTGCTATTATAAAAATCTGAACTACTCTTTAAAGTTGATTGGTTGGGGGGTTTTAGTCACAAAACCCCTGGGGGATTATATTGTGCCAAAGAGAATGTGCATTTTCAAAACTTAATAAAGACAAGAACACATATTCCATTCAGTACATGCACACAAATAGAAATTTAAAACAAAGTTACATATAGGCATAAAACAGCAATAAAGTTTAATAAAACCTGCAATAAAATCAAATACATAAAATTCACTTATGAAAACTAGGATATGAAAAATCATAAAATACAGATAGAAAACTCCATAGTCAAAGGATAAAATTTACTTATATCTTCAAACCATAATGTTATTCATTTTAATAATATGAATATAACTAGATTCTAATTAGACTTTCTGAAACACAAATTGAATTCAGGGCATTCAAATAACATGGTAAAGCTTTGTAGCTTTTAAAAAATTTAAAATTTTAGAATGCAGTTCTTGCCAACTTAATTTTTTGCTGAAGTCTTATAGTTATTAAATTTTGAAAGCAATTAAAAATTGGACAACCAATTAAAATGTCTTTAACGGTTAAAATAATATTGAATTCAGCACACAGTGGTTCAGTTTTGCCCATCAATAGGTACCTGTATGTTAGCCTTGTGTGAATGATTCTTAGTCGGGTCAGAAGGACCTGCTCCTTTTGGTTTAGGGCACATTTCCAATGTTCTATTTCGGGTTTTATATTTCGTAATTTATGGGTTAACTGTGCATCCCAAAGCTTCTGTCATTTCCTCAGAATTTTCTTCCCAATCAGAGTGTTAATATCTGAATAGGGGATGGGTCGGCTGGATTTTCCAGAGGTGTATTTTGCAATGATAACCACCAGTTTATTCCCTTGTATACCAACATGACTTGATACCCAGCAATAAAGGATTTGATAACCTTTGGCCTTGAAGCTAATATTGAGGTTCAGAACTTCTATGATTAACGGATTCGTGATATTACATAAGTTTCAAGAGCTTTTAGCACACTTAGTGAGTTTGTGTAAATAATGAAATTTTTCCAAACTGTTTACCTATGAAGGTTAGGGGTAATAGTAGAGCAACAATTTCCACGGTAAAGATAGTACAAGCAAGATGAAGTTTCCTTCCCTCAATAGTATTCTCGCATATGAATGCAGAGCCGACGTAAATCCTGGGACTTAAATTCATCTGTATATACTGAAACATAGTCATTGAAAGCCTGTCTATGTTCAGAGAAAATCTGCTTATACACGAAATCACTGGTGTCATCTTTAGCTAAGTTGGAAAATATGTTGAGAAGGTCCATGCATGCATCTTTTTGTTAGGTACTTTCTTTAAAACTATTAAACATTCTCCACTTATGCAATAAATCTTTTATTCGTGCCTTATTTACATATCATTGAAATGTTACAGCTAAAAATACAAGATTACTATGCGCGCTTTATAAACACGTTATCGTTCAACTCGGCTTCCATCGTAATAATCTCTCATTGCCACTCGGGGGAAAATAAAATATTTTTAAAAAATCAATGCGTTGCGTGTACATTCGGGCATCCTGACTTAGTTACGACCTCGGAACATAAGGAACTTATACATAAAAAAATTAAATATCTAATATTAAATTTAGAGTTCGAAAACCTACTACTGTTATATAGACTCAAAGTCCTTTTCTATTCTTTTTCCGTGTTTTTTTAGTTTTAGTAATAAGCGGCATGTTGTTATCATTATCAGCAACACTAACGTCATAACCATCATCATTGGCCTTCTCTGATTCAGCATGACAATGCCATCATTGCAATTGGCTCACATGAGTTGTCATACTAAAGAAACACCCTTCCACCTTCTCTTCTAATTGATGCATCTTAAGGTATCGCTTGGTAAAACGTCTGTAACTACCAAAGATCCTCGATATTTTGGTTGTGTTTTGGTAGATTCTCTAGTTGATTTAGGTACTCTTCTCATAACTACTATTTCTTCTCATTCGAATGTTAAAGAATTGCTTTTCTTCTTGTCGTAATTGCTTTACTTTTCATCTGTATATCTTCAATTCTCTTTCTAGCTTCATTCTGTAATATTACTGGATTTTCCCATTCATTTGCAGCTTCGTCTGTAATCATCCTCATCAATTGGTGGTTGAATTTTGGTGAATAACCCTGAAGCATTTTGAATTTTATTTGTAGTCTTATTTATCACACTGTTTAAATTCCTTTCTCATTCCTTAATCTTTTTGTCCCAGTCCCTATGATTCGGATTTTCCATATTTTCTGGTAATTCATAATTTTTTTCTGGTAACCCAAAATCGCTTACAAAACTCTTCAATGCAACTAACACATACTTGGTTGCAGTACTTTTCATAGGATATAAACGTGTAAATCTTGTGAAATTATCAATTATTGCAAATAATTCTATATTGCCTCTTGAACTTTTTATGAATGGTTCTAAATGATCTACATGTATGATTGCAAAAGGTCTTCTACCAGGTGTAATTGGATGCACTGCTCCTTGTTTCTTATCACTAGGCACTTAGGTATGATGTATAACAATTTTTCCTTTTCCTGATCTTCTATTTTACGAAACAATCGATTATTCTTCAAGACGTAATTTTCAGTTACATACTTCTCTGCATTCATTCTGTCATTTATCTTTGCCTTTAAAATTAATGTGCGTAGTTCCAGATCTGATTTTTGAATCATAAGAATTTGTTCATCTATCATTAGCGTTAAATAAACTTTTAAGTTCTTCTCAATTATAGAGTCTAAGGTTTCTTCTGGCTGATCAACTGGCGATCGGTTCAATGCATCTACGTAACTCATATTTTTACCTTGTCTGCGCTTTATTTCAAAATCGTATTCCAGGATCAGATTACTCCACCTTGCTATCTAAGGATTTGAAGTTTTCTTCACATTTAAATAAACTAAAGCTTGGCAGTCTGTAATTATCGTAAATCGAATTCCAATCAAGAATTGTTGAAGTCGTGTCAAAGTCCAAACTATAGCCATTAATTCTAATTTGCTCGAATAATAATTCTTTTCTCTTTCTGTTGTTCCTTTACTTACACAAAAAAACTGAATGCCACTTTTTAATTTTCCCCTTTTTGCAACAGCACTCCTACCAGCCCTTTGCTTTTCTTGTCTGTGTGCACTTCTGTTCCTGCTTCCGGATTATATAACGCTAATACTGGTTTGTTAGTTAAATGGTCTTTTAGAGTACTGAATGCTTCTTGATCTTCATTCCAATGAAATGTTTCATCCTTCCTCATCAGTCTCGTTAACGGCTCAGCTTTCTCTGCATATTTCGTTACAAACCTTCTAAAAATACTTGTTTAACTAAAAATTGTTTAACTTCATGTTCATTGGTTGGTTTAGGAAAGTTTAATATGGCTTGTACTTTTTTTGTTCCAGGTTGCATACCATTCGATTTTATTAGAAATCTCAAAGACTCAACTTCATCTTTTCTAAATTTGCATTTTGTCAGTTTCAATGTCAGCTTTGCTTCTCTCAATCTATCAAACACTTTTCTAAGTTTTTCCATCATTTCTTTCCAAGATTTAGTCGGAATTAATATGTCATCCAAATAGCATAATACTTTTTTATTAAGCAATGGACTTAAAACTTGATTCATAAGTCTCTGAAATTCTGCAGGAGCGTTAGTTAACCCAAAGATCATACGTTCAAATCGACCAGTATCATCTGGAGTGATGAAAGCTGCTTTTAGTTTCGCTTCTTCAGTTAAAAGAATCTGTAGATATCCATGAGATAAGTCCAATATAATGAAAACTTCACATTCGCCAAGACATTCAAGAACATCATCTATCCTAGGGAGTGGAAATTTCTCTTTAACAGTTTGCGAATTCAACTTTCTGTAATCTACAACTAATCGTGGTTCACCTGTCCATTTCCTTACGAGTAAAACTGGGCTAGCATACAAAGATCTTGTTTCAGTAACAATTCAATATTTCTAACATTCATTTATTATCTTCTTTGTAGAAGTATGCGCCTCAGAGTTGGTTTTACACAACTTTATGCAAACAGGCTTACTCCCTTCAATTTCTTTAATATCCATCTTTGTTATGTTTGTACACCCTAATTCCTCCATATTTAATGTAAAACAATTTCGACACTCATTTATCAAATCTAAAACTCCCTGTTTTCTCTCTGGCATAATATTATCATTAACTTTAATTTCTTCAAAAGTAATAGGTCTCTTTAAACTTTTTAATTTATTATCATTATTTCTTTTTGATTTGAATTTTCAGTTTTCTGATCTGGACATGATTCAACTAATTCTGCTACTTCTGCTCTACCGATACACAGATTCTCTTTCAAAATTAATTTTCGATCACTGTAGTTAGTGACTGGTATCACTGTTTCTCCATGTATTACTTCCAATAATGACCCCAACTCCTCTTCTCATCCTTTTATTAAAACATAACCGTTATTTATTTCATCACTTTTAGCTTTCACGAAATTAACCCTATTACTTTCGATATCAGTTTCTTGGGTAGCTTTCAGTTTAATTTGCGGAGTGTTGATGTTATTTTGTAATTCTGAAAATGAACAATCATCAGCGTAGCTTATGTGCAAGGTATTACCTATCTTGGCGTATGCAATATGTGGTAAATCAATTCATGTTCGACAAACTAATAAGTCGCATGGTTGCGTTTTCATCTTCTACAATTAGAACTGTAATGTTCTTGCCTTTCACATTATCAATCTCTAAATTAACAGTTACTTTTCCCAGTGTTCTAGCGACTGGTTTACTCTGGTTTCCAAAGTCAAGCAATTCCTCCATATAAGGTTTTGTAATAAGATTCAGTTTCCTAGCCACAGACTGTTTCAATAAACACGAACTGGAACCCGTATCTATGATTGCAGTAATTTCTTCTCCATTACTGATGTGAGCATATTTTAAATATACAGTTGATGAAACACTTGAGTGCTGGTTCACGGATAAGCTATTTTTAACATTCGTTAAGTCTGAACTCTTAAACGTACACTTTTTAAAAGTATGACCCCTTTCATTACATTTCCTGCAAATAATTTCTTTTTTAGGCTAAGGACAACGATCGCTATATGTCCATAATCATTATAGTTGAAGCATTTCGATCACCCTTTTCATTGCGGATACCATAATTACAGTATCCTTTCTTTCGTCTATTTTATAAAATTTATCTCCCAAACTGTATTTATTATCAAAACTGTTTATAAAATCCACTTTGAAATTATTGTCTGTCAGCACAGAATCTTTAACATTTCTTGGTCTTGAATACTGATTATAGGATCCTTCATAAAATTTAGAACCAAATTTGGGCTTGTAATTAATTATGCCCTGAAGTTTTATTTTCTACTTGAAGTACATTCATCCCTGCCCGAATATTTTCATAATCATCTAGTTTTTCAGCCAACTCTTCAGGATTAATGAATTTAGACCAATCATCAATGAAATGATCTTGTATAGCAGCGGGGATCCTTTTCTTTAATTGGTCCACAATAATTAGCTGTTTTAAAGAGTAAAAATCTGTTACATTTAATCCAGCAAGCTACTCTTCAAAATAGTCTTTTAATTAAACGTGAAGAATCTCCATGTATTATGCAACGTTTTAATATGATCAACGAACTTTTGCCGAAACTGTTCAGTGCTTAACTTAAATTTTCTCAATAGCAGTTGTTTAACGTGTGTATAGTCGTTAGCTTTTGCTTCTCGTTCACGGGCAGTTAACTGCGTTATTTCATAAGTTAATAGACCCAACAGCTGAGAAACTCAATTTTGTTCTTCCAACTCAATACACCGCGCCTGTCTCTCAAATAAGACTAAATAAAAACTTATATCAACTTCACTCAATTCATATTTATGCATTAATTTACTCATATCACAAAAACTACGTCTACTAACATTAGAAGGAATAGAATCAATTACATTGCTACTTTGATTCCCGCTTCTACTTTCAACTTTTCGAGTTCAGATCTTTTTCTAAAATTTCCAACTTTTCCCTTTTTAAACTGTTTGTTTATATAAAGACAGCTAAGCATAGGATATCTGCGAAAAATTTCCCAGACTTATGTTTGCTGTGTATGAGCTACTTGACAGTCACAGTTCCACCATGGTTTGGGATATTTAGGAAGCCTGCCTGATGATACGGGAATAGAGATTTTAGCTGCCTGAACAAGAGCATCAGTGATAGCTTTTACAGCTTCATTTAACTGGCACATTCTTTGTCATGTTATTAGTGAGCAGAGCCAAATGAGAAAACAGTTCCCAGCCTGCTGGTTAGTAAATAAAATGTGGTGATTTTATTTGGAATTGGGTCATGCTGTAACTCCATTAGAAGTTATGAAGATAGGGAAATGATCACCATTAAAAGCGTCGTTCCCAATGCTAAATGAACAAAAAGGGAAAAGTAATGGTGAACAAATGGTCAGATCAATACTGTGAAATGTCCTCGTGGGCTGGTGGAAATATGTTTGTTTTCCACTACGAAGGAGGCACAAGCAGTGATCACTAATGAGTTCTTCTATTTGTTTTCCCTGAAAATTTATATCACCACTACCCCAGAGATGATTATAAGGCCACTGAAATCTCTAATCACAATGAAAGGAGCAGACAACTGTTCTACCAAATCATCTAATTCCTTTTTACCTATCACATCATTAGGAGGCAAGTAGATGGTACAGACAGTGACAAGCATTCTGATGTTGATCTGTACCACAACAGCTTGGAGACATGTGTTCAAAGGAAAGACCACCGAAGGGTAGACATGGGAGGTGAGGATAGCAACACCTCCGTTTATGCACTCACCTGACATAAAAGACACCTGACCTGATATTCAGCTGACATAAACACCTGACCTGATATTCAGCTGTTGTGGAGATATTCAGCTGACAGCTGAATATCTCCACAACTTAGCTGTGCTATCTTGCTTGAGAAATGTCACCTGCACTCCTAAACTCTCAGGGTGATTATTATATTTTAGGCTTTTGATATTCACTAGACCTTTCTGAAATCCACAACAGTTCCAAGAAATTAAGGTAGCCATCATGAATGTTTATTTTGCCTATGCCTTTTTTTTATACATAGTAGAAGAATTTTTGGTGGAGCTAATCCTTCTTCTAATTCCATTTCAGAATCAGGTATATCTGATATAATACTCTCTAATGAGGTATGACCAGGATTTACTGTTTTTAAACTTACGTTATTTGAAGAGAACTTTGTTTTTTAATATTAATTACTTCAGGTTTTTTACGAGTTGATGTAGCTTTAGTACTGGCAGATAAATTGCTATTTGACATTTCTTGTGGTACATCATTCCCCCCCCCCACCTCCCCCCCCCCCCCAGTTTTAGTCTTTATTTGAATGGTAAGCGATGTCTGAATGACTATTGAGCAAAGATATTGTTGCATACGCAAAACTCAGATTTGGATAAGGTTGGGTGCTTTCAAACAATCTCTTAGCTTCTGTATATGATATCTTTTTGGTTGCCCTTATAGTTTCCATTTCCTTTTCAGATTTCCATTTGGGAAAGCAGCAAGAGAAAGATGGGTGATACCCTTTACAATTAACACAAAGAGGCTCGGTAGTGCAACCCTCACTTTCATGATCCACAACACAGCAGTTTGCACACGTAAGGTTACCACGACATGCAGCCTTTGAATGTCCAAACTGCTGGTATTAAAAACAATGTATACGGTTTGGCCCATAAGATCACAGCTAGCAATGCAAATAGCCTGCTTTAACGTGCTGAGGGATGTTAAAGGTCAAAATAACATGCTTAGTATCAATTAAAGGACCATCCCTTCTTATTTTAAAACGATGTGCATCGCAAACATTCTACTCAGCAAGTTCAGCAATGAATTCTTTATTTGATACTGTTAATAGGTCGACTTCTGATATCATGCCGCAACTGGAATTCAGAGTTTTGTGCGCAGAAACCGTAACAGCAACTTGCCCCATTTTCAGCATAGTAAAAAGCGTCTTCGACTGATTAACAGAAACAGTTTCTATTAATAAGTCACCAGACCATAAGAGTTTAACTGATCTTGGTTCTTCAGCAAAAGATTTTATATATTTTGAACACGGAAAGGTGACATTTTATGCAATTCAGTAGATCCTGTCATAACCAAAAATAGGGGAACAACTCAAGTGTTTTCTGCAATTTCCGTAGTCCGAGGTCTTTTACTTGATGATTCCTTCCCAGTTTCATGAGGTATAATAAAAATTTATGAAGCTATATTTGAAGAAAATAAAAATTCGGATCCAGCATCCCCACACATCACAGAGTCCAACAAACAGACACAGATTCCTGTGCCAGGGATAATCGGGTCTATATGCAAACTGAAGTCCCACAGTCAGCTTTCCCGAAAGCAGGTACTCCAGAGAACTTATCCCCAAGCCACTGACACAAGGACTAGTGACCAGCAGATTGACACCCGTGAGGGCAACAAGGTGCATTCCATTTAGTGAAGCAGAGGCCGAAGCAATATGTTGTGGACAGTACCTTGCCCCTCAACTACCAGGACTCTCCTTTCCAGCGACACAGGTCTCCATGCATGGCAAACACATGGACAGTTTTCTCACCATTCGAAAACTAGAGACAAGAGCTGTTTCAGTTACTTATAATGAGCCCCAACCTCTGAAGAGGAGAACCACAAGGGAGAAGGAAAAGGTTTCAGCTAAGAGGAGAGGAGACAGAAAAGAGTAAAGATCACTGAGAGGTCCAGGATCGTGACACCCATCTCGCTAAGAAGATGGTCCCCTGAAGGGCTAGGGTATCTCGGAATTGCCACACTAATACTCACAGAAAGTGAGCCCATGAGGGTTAGTCTTTAAAGTAAAATTATTTTTAGGTAAATATGAATAATATCAGTAAGTATGCAAAATATTAAAGAAATACTGTTTGCTTTTCAGTTCAACAGGGAAAAAATAATCAATTAAATAAATGGTACACAATTACAAATCAACAATTTTTAACATAATATCAAACAGATAAAACACTTTTTTTTTAAAATGAAGAAAGTAATTTTTAATTCACTGCTAGTAATAACATAAACAATATAAAACAAGTACATTTCTTACCAATGAACTATCAATACAAGACACTAGAGGTATAGAATTGTGCTGATAGCGGCACACAATCAGTTTTGTAGGTGTAGAGTTTTCATTCAAAGCATATGCATTTTCCTTAGCAGACAATGCAGAAATTTGTAAAACAGTCCAATCTAGAAATTTAAATCACATTTGTTAATGCCTTAAAAATAAAGGTATTTTACGTATTATACTGTCAACCATGAAATTAACACTAAGCAACACAATTTAGTGCCAGTTATACATAAACATGATGGCTCACAACACAATCATAATATCTATGCTTTTGTTTGATATAATCCCAGCTCATTTTTGATAACAGTTAATTTATAGGATATAAATTAAGTGTTACTTGTATCTGTCAGTTATGTAAATATATAGAGTGATACGAGTTTGTTTATTAAATGAAGAGGCATCAGTTTCCTACAATGCAACCTGGTGTAACTTAGGCTGAATGTCCACCAACTTTCATGTCTCAATAGAACAGGGTTGCCACTCAAACAGGAGAATGAAATTCCCTGACTTTTCCAGGTTTTCCAGGTGTGTTTTAAGAAAATTGAAGTCTATCCGCATAATGCTCTTTGGCTGTGCTAAGAGGTAAATTAATTATGGTACCACTTGAAAACACAAAAATTTGCCAATTAGATATGACTTTTATATTATCTTCAAAGATTACTATTATAACTATAGTAGGAGTTGTTTTCTCCACTGAAGAATTGAGATCAGAATCTGCTCAATGTGGATAAAAAATGTCTTTTTTTTCCCTGACATTTTGCAGCTAAACGAAAGAAAGATATCTATTTAATGATATTTTTAAATAAATGAAGGTATTTTATATTTATTTAGCTGAATACATAAGCAAAAAATATGTGCATTGAATTTTGTGATGTTATGTCATTATACTGCTAGAATTAGTTTCAGGATTATGCCAGAGAAAATTTCCTGAAATTTGAAAGTATTATTTACTAATGATAAATAAATTTAAGGGGAAGAAGCAACATTAAATGATATAAATAACATTAAAATAATTAAAAAACTGAATTACAATAATCAACGATATTTTGGCGAATATAGTTATATTAAATGGTTAACCTAGATGACTGATTACTATTTTACTGCAAAATAATAAATAAGGCATTTCTTAAAAAGAAAAAAAAAGTATTTAAAAGATTTTGCGGTAGAATCCTACTATACGCTACGGTTTTAACACGATTTTGAAAATTGCCGCCAACACCGAAATGGCCTGTTTGCTGCTCATCATAATGTCGCTAAATCCCGTGTGTACCGTACACGGAGGCTATTCTAACCTCCATGGTACCGCTATACTAGGATTAAACCGATTTTGTTTGATACCAGAATGCGTATTTTCTTTAGTTCAACATGCAATGCACATGCGCATGCGAGTATTTCGATTCTCGAGGTTACTGAGAACCAAAGTTACTGGAAACTTGCTTTGCCTTTCTAAAAGACAATCTGTTTGGAGCTGCAAGAATTGGCTCTTTGCCAGCTGCCAGAGTGACGCTAACGCGCGCCAAGGAAGTGATCGGCGTCCAACGTTGGCGCAAAACTCGCTTTTTTGGGGGATCGCTGTATGAAATTCCCTGACTTTTCCAGATTTAGACTAAAATAGTTGAATTCCCTGACTTTTCCCTGACTTTTTTGGTCAATTTTCGAATTCCCTGACTTTTTCCGGTTTTCCAGGTAGCGTGGCAACCCTGATAGAAGCTCAGTTTTACGGTCAACAGGATAATATATACCAAAATAAAGGACATACTTAGAAAATCATTTGAATAATCTTCCCAAAAGATTGGCATCTTTCTACTAATATAATAATTAAAGAAGTTCAAAAATATTTTATTGATTTATTTTTGAGAGTTTAAGAAAATCAGAGTTAAGGTATACAGATGCAGAATGTAAACAAGTTAATTGAGAATAACATACCTTTATGGATCAGCTAAAAGCTACAAGAAAGTATATAAATATAAACTAAGTATCACCTAATGCATCATTTATAGATTTTTTCATTTATTGTTTGCACTTTAAATGGAAATTTTTGTGAAAATTTACATGAAAGACATCTTTTCTAAAATCTCTGTGTCAATTTTATTACAAAAAATCTTAGAAACTAAATTCATAACTATGATTCTGCTTTTACAGAGTCATCTTCTGAATTAGTTTAACTCTGAAAAAGGTAAATGACAACACTGAGTTTTCGGAAATTCTGTCAGTAAAACTAATTACATTGAATTAGTTTGTGTCATTTCTCATTTTCTGTTCAATGTTTAAATTTTGATAAGATAATATTTCATAACTATGTATATCATTATTTAAAATTTTAAAAAATGTGTTTAAATAAATAAAATCACATAAGGGTTTAACACGATTTGTTTGAAAACAGAACAGGTTGAAAACAACTAAGAGGACAGCATGAAATTAATTTCACATCTGGAACAAATATTCCATTTTCTATAATTCTGATAAAATATTTTGCTCTTTTTATTTCAGTGAGATTCATAATTAAGAAATAAGCACACATGGATAATTTTTTTTAAGTCATATTATATTTTTTTAAGTCTCTGCTAGAAATAACAGGAATAAAAAAAAAATCTATTGAAAAAATTTTCTGAACATATCTTGTAATACTTTTCATAGGTATTTTTACAAATTATTTAACTTCATTTATTCAAATCTCTCAGCTCCTCAGCAAAAACATCACCCTCAAAGCGCTTTCAAATTCTTGTGACAATACTGCTTTGGCAATACCTGACTTTTCTTACAATCAGTGACCCCATCTAGAAGTGAATTTTAAGTTTGAAAATAGAGAAAGTCTAGGTCAATTGAGCATTACAGCTAGGAAAGTTAAGTCACTACAAGTTTGACACAAAAATCATAACTTGAAGGACAGATGTAGGAGCATTGTTGTGAAAGAAGAATCTGAAATTTTTCTTTCGCAGATTGTACCTTTTTCTCTTGAAGATGGCTTAACACTTCAAGATCCACTGGTCTATCACTTGTACCTCTGACAAAACTTCCAAGTAAAAAAGAGAGGCTTTGAAATGATCTTACTGCACTGGCTTCCAGAAGTTAAGCACACAACAGTAAAACCAACAGAAATGGTCACACTAAAATGAATATTGCGAATTCACCATTAAGTGTGCCAAGATGGCAAACTCAAAATGCTTTTTATTCCTGTCTACTTTAGAATGCAACAAATATCTGAGCTACTTACTACATATTTTTAATAAGGTAGAAAATCGCTCAATCAATAATTTTAATCATTTTTGTTTTAAAAGAAGACAAAAAGCTTTGTTTTATAATCTGAGAAATTTCAAAACTTTGCAATTCCTTTTTAGATGGTGAAATATCAAAGAGTCTATTAAAAAAATCAAGCAGTTTTCAAAAATTCAGAAATTAAGTTTCAATTTTCACATATATTTGATTTGAAATATTTTTACACTTTATCTGATGGTGCAAACAATAAAATTCTACAAATTTTAACAGTTTTGGACAGTTTGATTCAGATTGTTCATTGAACACAGGTATGAACAAAAAATCGTTTAAACATTTAAAAAACTCTAAATCAAATTTTAAAAGATAAAAAAAAAAGCCTTTTTACCACATTGTATTGTTGTCGACTAAGAATGTGAATACAATATTGACTAACAATGTGTGGAAATTTGAACTCAATAGCTTATCAGGAAATATGTTAAAAATCAATAGCATAATTCCACCCATAATAAAACATCATAAATGAAATATAAAAGCTTAGAAAAATATAGTAATACACTATGAAGCAACAATTAAAAATAAACTAACCTTTCGGGATGGTATTAAGAATATTTTGCATTTGCACATCAATAGGTAAATTAACTGCTTTTAAGGAATTAAGCATACTCTTCTTTTCTTCACTTTCTTCCCACACTTTAAAGGACAGGAGGTTTGTGATATGGATACTTCGAAGTGTAACAGAACAGGTTTCACTCAGCAGAAAGCCAACAGAAAGTAGTGTTTCATTATAACTCATTTTGTCAGAAGACTGCATAAAAAAGAAAAAAAAGTAAACACTTAATGTGATCACATTTGTCCACAGCTATTTAAGTAATATTAAGCGATGATAAATATCCCTCAAAATAGCAATGGAATTGAACTAATTTAATATAAAAATTTCAAGAAACATATAAATAGGTCTTTCATAAGTTTCCTTATGATTGTTCAATTATGTTGACATTTCTGGTAATTATTTGACCGACTCTGTACCCTTATTATTTGGAAGGCGTCCATCGTCAGAAGAGAACATGATAAAATTAAGCAAAACAACAACCTTGGTTTGTCGCAGATGTTTTCAGAATTTTTCCCCCCATTCCTAAGGCAAAGGGAAAAATTCTGCAGTTCTTTTTTTTTTTTTTTTAAAGAAGAAGAAGAAAGACTTGTGTCTGATCGCTCTCAAAACTGATAGGGTTATTAAAAATCTCATTGCATTATGGTTGTTTTTTTAATTAATTTTAAATAGCTGACTGAAATTGAAACCAAGCTGTTTGATAAATTAACTTCTCATTTGGCAACATTTCCCTGTAATTTGGCAACTTTATTTAAGCTTAAAAAAATTATTCTATTACAGTTTGATTATACTAACCAAACTATTGATCACAATAAGAGATGTATTTTCCATGTTTCGGGTATACAAATGGGCAGGATTTGGTAAACTGATAATAATATCTAACTGATCTACGATCACATTATGTGGCATCCATTATATTTAGTTTTTAATTGCAAAAATATTTTTAAAATATCAGAAAACGTTGTCTTACTTGGTTCATCAATAAAATTGCTAGCAGTCTACAGAGGTCAGCATATATAGGATAGGGAAGAGTATGGTGTAAAAGCTGCTTAATATCTTTCAGTTCAGCTATAAATTCCTTCAATTTCATTTCTGCAAAATACATTCACACAAACTTACATTATACTTTTTTAACAAGATATTCTAATAGAAAAATATAAATTGAACAGATTGTCCCAAATTATAACTGTAATTTGGGGGGGGGGGTGGAACTTGTCCTATATTTCAGATTGAAGGCAATAAGAATAAAATTGCACGAAATTAGAAAAAGTTATTTAAAGAAAATAGTTATTTTAGGTTTTTTTCTGATTATCTGCACCTCCACCGAAAAGTTGTGAATTCATTGACAACTTTGGAGAGCATTTGCGAACTCGATGGTGACTAATTATTCATCAAGCTGATGAATGAAAGTTAACAGCCATTTAAAAAAAAAAAAAAAAAAAAAAA
>KK113885.1:29631-49158 GCA_000611955.2 Stegodyphus mimosarum
TTTGAATGCAGCTATCAAAGAAAAAAGGCCAGTATTAGCGTCCAGAAAAGGAATAGTGTTCCACCACGATAACGCTCGCCCGCATACTGCAATGGTGACACAACAAAAACTGAATGCGTTAGGATGGGAAGTCCTTAGTCACCCACAGTATTCACCTGACATTGCACCATCTGATTATTACCTGTTCAAGTCTCTGCAAAATTATCTAACAGGAAAAAAATTCAAGTCTTTTGAAAGTGTTTCTAAGGCAGTTGCTGACTATTTTAATTCCAAGGATGAGAACTTCTACAAAACAGGATTTCACAGGTTACCTGAAAGATGGCAACAGGTTGTAACAAATAACGGAGCATATATAATTGATTAATATTAAACACATTTTTATAAATGAATTCAAATGTTTTCTTTAAAATACGACAGAACTTTCCCTCCAACCCAATTTTTTTTGTGACATCTTGGATTCTCATCTATTTCGGTGACATATGACCTTGCCTCAAATACTTTTCAGGATTTTTGGGTAAGACTACAGACTGTAAAGACAAAAGTATTCAACTATTCTAAAAATGTACATTTTATAACATTTAACTGTTGATTATAATTATTCTTATTGAAGTATGACTTGCATGATAAATACAAATTATTTATTAATATAATATTTTTCAAGGTAAAAACTAATTTGCAACAATGTATTAATATATTTGGTTTTAGCAATAGCAAAATTTGCAGCAGAATTGCTTTCAGTGGCAAGGTATCAGTTTATCACTGCTCAAAAACAAACTGGAAACGTTTCCTGTTTCAATTAATAAGATATTGTAAAATAATAAATTTATGATTGCCAGATAGTGTCTTTAATATTCATATGCATAAACAATGTTAGTAACAGGATAATAAATAATTTATTTTCAAAATAATGTAAAACATACCAGGAATAGCTAAATCTTTAGGATCATTTATACTCTCTGTTATCACCACTGCAGTTACATCTTCACAGAGTTCACTGACTGTATGTAACAGCGGATCCTCTGTTCTTGAATCTGATGAGCTAAAAGTTTCATTTGGAGGAAACAGAAGATCATGTTCACTATTATCAGTTAAATTTATTTCAGGTATAAAAGGATCTCTAGGTGAGGATCTACTACTCTCTATAAAAATCCTTGGCCTCAGGAAATCATTGGATTTAAAATCACATGATGCCTTACTTGAGTTGTTATCTTCATATATAATCTCAGATGGCAATATGGGATTATTGTCACTTTTTGAAGATTTACCGGAAACATCTGAAGAAATATTTGAAGTTTTTTGTGGACAGTTTGACTCAGATTTAACAGCTCCAGTTTTTCTCCTAGGTTTTATTGATTTTACTGGACCTGTTTTACCTGCTCTTGATTTCAGAGGTTTCCTTTCCTTTTTTGGTGTGTCAAGTAATGCTAAGTTCCAAATATCAGATGCAGAAGTTACTTGTAGGTTGAAATTGCGAGACTTAAAGAATTTATACTCATCACCCGACTTTTTTTTCACTTTCTCTCGCCTTGAGCTGCGCTTTCTGGTAGATTTTGACTCTGTCTGAAACACTGTATCCTTCTTAGGACTTTCAAATACTAATTCATCTTCACTATTGCTCAGATTCAGAACAGGCGAATCCTTAATAGAGAACTGAAAGGAAGGTTTTGAAGTTAAATCTTTCTTAATATGAGATGGTAAAGTTTCACGTTTAATGGGAGCCCTACATTTTTCATGACGACTGGAATGGTGTGCACCAGTGGATCGAGTAACAGTTTTATTGCAGGGAGTTGAACAATTAAACGATGCTTTTTTTGATTTTCTCACATTTGACATTTGATAACAGCTCTTAATGGATGGACAAATTTGATATTCAACAGAGAAGTTAGGTTTTATTTTCATGATATGCTTTAAAGTGACAATTATCTCTTGATATTTTATTAGGGCATAAATATTAGGATATAAATATTTATAAAACTCTGAAGCTGAGGTTAAAGAAGCAGAAGCTAAATTAATATAATTTTCAGCCTCATCTGAACTGCCATTAGATAAATGAATCAAAGAAAGTTTAAGAGCAGTCAAAGTTAATAACATTACTTCAGGTTTTGATGGATTTCTGCAGAGTTCATTTACTGAATCACATAATTTTGCCGAAAGTATTTTATTCGAAATAAGAGTTAGTTTCTTCAAATTATCACAATCTCTCAGTATAGTCTTTAATTCACTTTCAATTCCAGTTGTTTCACCCTGAGCAATAAAATACAAACTTGAAAGAAAAGCTATTTCTGTCTGAACAAGATTAACTGAAAATCTTGAATAAGCCCTAGAAGATACTTGGTTGACTGACTTCCCTGACTTTTTCTTGGAACTAACTGGTGAAGAGTGTACATCAGAATTTTTTATAAATCCTTGTCTGAAATCCCACAATAAAGATATGCCATCCTTACTATGTATGTTTAAGTCCTCAAATGAACTGTGTGTTATATCATCAGTTTCTTCATGCACTTTTGACAATAAAGTTGATATGCTAATATTAGAATTCTCACTCATTATGTATTTTAAACCATTCAACTTTACCATGCAGTCTTCAGGATTATCACAAAATAAATCAATTTGTCCTAAAAGCAGCAACATTTTGGAGGACCTAGGGAAAAAATTCATATAAAGTAAACAAAATATTAATAATTTATTAAATATCATTAAAATGTCAATCTAAATAAAATGCCCAGTAACATATATGCTTTTATAACAACTCATTTAGCAAATGCTAATTGTAGCTATCATAAAGAAGAAAATAATAATTCTAAAAAAAGTGCCTGCAGTTCCATAGCGGCCCTGCTGAGACAGTGGATTTGGCGCTTTTCTGCATTGGAAAGAAACAAACGGTTACTGATCTGCATATGTGAGAGAAATAACCAGTTGCCAATATGTGCATGTGCAAGAAACAAATGGTTAATGATCTATTACTAGTTTTGCATAATCACTTTGCATAAATACATTTCTTTCACAGTAAAACACTCATTATTCTTACTTTTTCAATCTTCCATCAGCAGAAGAAACTATGGTTGAAGTACAAGGCATTATTAGCAGCAACTGCAGAACCACGCCCACCAGAAAGAGTCAGTAAAAATTTAATTTTATGGTGTGTATGTTTTTTTAATAAATTGTTAACAAAATTGTATTAAATAAAATAATTAATAGAATTTTCTGGCATGCTATTATTTTAAATAATTTACTTACATGATTGTATTAAATATGATAATTAATATATATAAATTATATAAGTTCTGTTGAATTATGTTATTATTTTAAATAAATTAATGATAAAATTGTATTAAATGCCACAATAAATGCAAATTTATATTAAATTCTATCTATCTATGTTTCTATATGGTATATATAAGTAAAGCTTTGATTATCAGGTTTCAAGAATAACACTTTAACCTTACGAGCTTTACGGGTTTAGCCCTGGAATTTTAAAGCTCCTCAAAATGTCATGAATAAATGGTTCTTGATCATAATTTATGATTTTGATATATTTATGATATGAATAAATGATTCTTGATTTTAATTTAAGAATGACTCTCTCACTTTGTACCTTGATTCCTTTTCTTCCAATATAAATTCAACCTAAAATCAGAAACATTAAAAGCTGGCAGAAATTTTCATGCCTAATGAACAAGAAAGATACACTTTTATAAGAAATTTTAGGTCCGTAATACTGTGAGGGTTAGACCTGTGGCTCTCAACATCCCGTTTACCACTGTTAGAAGACGTACAAATATTTATTTAGATTATGTTTTAAACGACAAAGCAGAAAGAATCAGGCTCATTGCCTTTCCACCCTCTTGAAAATATGACATTCTCTCTGGTTGAGAAACCCTGCTCTAGACTATCACATAATCAAAATGATAACTTTTATATGGTAAAACTAAATTAACATTTAATTCTGGTAGTTCTAATTGCTAAATGGGATGAAATCACACAAGAGAAATTTCAGAATAAAAATCTCTTAGAGCTCTTTTAATCTTACTGAAATGAAACTTTCATTAGATCAGACATTCTGTAAGCACAATATCTAACTATCGGTCATCAGAAATCTGCCACATCACATATGTGAGTGATTTCCTTTGAATCTGATTCAGAGAAATTCATATTATGGAATTATTCATCACTGTAGTATTTATACATACATAAATATACAAGAAATGAAAATACGAAAGGATTGTTAACATTTGTAAGAACTGTTTGTTACTCACAGTAAAATCACTCTCAACTAATGACACTACTGATATAACAATTACATGACTGATTAGCCTTTCTTTTTTAAAAAAAATTTACTTCTAAAATTTTAAAAATTTTCCATAAAATTTCCAAGCACTAATTTTTGGATTTCCTTTTCTTTCTTTTTTATTAGTCCAAAGGGGCTTTGTCCCTGAAGGACTATTGTTTTCATTTTGCGATTTTGCACCAGAAACATTAAATGTTGGTTCACTTTTCAAACTGTTGCCACCAAATATTGCAGCTCTGTATTATGTTTAAAGAAATTAAATAATGAAGAATGTGCATAAATGTATGTATATTTCTCACATTGTGATAAAATAACAGTACCTAGAGCCATCAAATTTTGAATGACGTAATCCTGCTGCGAATATGAGCATCTGGAAGCCCAAATTTGAAATCTGGAATTTGTTTTATTACCATTTTCATATTTTGTAAAACTTTAATGAATTTTTGACTAACAAACTCAAGGATTTCAAAGCGAGCAATGGCAACGTTGTACAGAAAAAACATTTTTATCTCCAGCGCGTGAGACTGTGTATAGGAAATTCTAAAGATATGCTCAGTTTAAAATTATTTTGCGATATTGATATTTAACTAAGTTTTATAGTTCAAGTGCGAAGAACACGATATTTAATAAATAACGGTAACACACAAAATGTCAAAAAAACGCCCCTTTGGACATAATTTAAAAACTGAAACAAATTTTATTTTTTATATTTTCATTTTTAGCGATTTATCTCCGATTCAAAACTTAGAACTACATTGATAATCTCTTATCTTTCTAATGTTTACTGAGTTATCTGAACAATAATATTATTATTTATATCATTCAACAGTATTCAGGAGTGATGGTTTCTGAACATATAAAGTTGTGTGCATCGAATATTAACAATTCATAAGGCCATTTTTTCGAGCGATAGTATAATAAAATATTTTGGAATTAAGAATGATTTAAGAAAGAAATTCACTTAGCTTATTAGATAAAATTAATTTGATTTTTAAGAGCCTCATTTTGGGGGAGAAGTATGTTTACCACCACGCACTGTGCATTATTGAAAGGCAGGATGTTTTTTAGTTTTTATTTCTTTTTATGTTTCACTACATGAAATTTATAAAATATATTTTGTAAATCCTACAATCTGTAAAAGGAGCTGTAAGTTAAATATATTTTATATTACAGATGATACATATATAAATCAGTATTTCTGCTTCCAGGTAAAGCCTTCATCTGATCATACATCTCGATATTTGTCTGAATTTTCAGGGTTACTTGGGAGAATAAAACATAACACAGTAGTTTCCTCTGCTGTGTATTTCTTGTGTTTTTTATACATCTCCATAGTAAGTGTAAAAAAATAATTGAATTTAAACTAATTAGAGATTTCCAGTGAAGGTAAAATAAAAAAAACTGCCAAGTATAATTTAAGGTTTTATTTACTGCGAAGAACTGGCAATAAGCTTGAAGTCTGTGTTTTAAAATCCCTGAGTTTATAAATTTTGCGCTTATAACCTCAGATAAAACTGTTGAGAAATGGACAAATGAATGAAGTATTATGCATTGCAAAAATGGCGTCATAGTGTTGTCCTCTCTGCCTTATCCTGTGCCAATCTTTATTGTTAAAACCTCACAAGGAATTCACTAATTTTGCCCACTTTTCTGAAGTTGTTATTAGCATTAACGAGATGTGATAAAATAGCTTATGACGAATATTTGAAAATTTATTAAGTTGGTGTTCATTAAAAATTTATAAAGTATACTTTCCACAGCCTTTACCCCTAAAGGAGTAAATCACTCAATAGTGTGAAAGACATAAAACAAAAAATTCCCAGATACATATCATGGCATTTTTCAGTTTTAATGCTGATAGTAGCAAAACAGCTTTGTTAGTGATGTCACAGCAAGATCTACTTTTGGCATTTACAGGGATAGTAGCATCAAAGCAAAGACCAATAAAGTTTGTTTATTTATCTAAATGCAAGAGAATACAAAATAAAAATGTATAAATCTCATTGCCTCATTTAATTTTTATATCTTTCAAAATGTGTCCAAAACGTGTTGAAATGCTATTTTTGTAAATAACTGACACTAAACAGAAGTACCTTGTATAAATATTTAATATTCTTGGTTCTGAGTATATCTATAGTCAACAGAAGGAGAAATATTAATGAGAGATTTTTATTTCTGGAATCTGTCAGCATCACAAAGTAATAAAAACATGCCTAAAAAGTAATAATAAGAGTTTATGCAAAGATTATTTTCTGTGCAATGAAGGAAACTGAAGGAATAGCTCATGAGCTACATCAATACACCCAAACTAAAATGAAAAGCAATAAATGGCAGAAAAATTTGAGCCATATTTTCTAACATAAGAGTAAAAAATGTGCTGTGTATGTTGGGCCTTTAAAAATAAAGCTAAATACATGTCTTTCTGATGTACAATTGAAGAAAGGAAAACTATTCTCCTCGAAAGATAATTCATAATTATGACAATTCAAAGAAGGGTGCATACTACCAGAATAATAGTACTCTCGCACCTCAAGATATGAAAACCTTTGCACAAATAGATGTGAGCCGTTTGAAGAAATTTATATACAAAATATTTCTACAGTGTCTCAACTTAATTATTAAGACCTTTGGCTTTCTTTTAAAAAAAATTATTCTATCTTATAGAAATATCTAATAAACAGAACAGTGTGCACTTTAAAAATGTCAACCTGGAAATTTTATCACCATACAGTTTACAATAAAATATTTGGATATTATTACATTTATAAAAGAAATAAGTAGAACACAAAGTCATACCAGTAAGTTAAAATATGAGCTTCAGCAATTTTCAGACCTTCTTGTAAATAGCACCTAGCGGAACGTGGTTCCCCAGCTTGAAAACATAACTCACCAAGGTAGAAACATGACTTTAATAAATGTCTTAACAATGAGGGTTTAAAAGACATCCAATCTACAAGAAAAGAAACATCCGTTATGCAACACACATAAAATTTTCAGAATAAATCCAGATAATGAAATAATAGTCTAAAATTAAGTTAGATCAGGTACTATTAACTCTTTTCCTGCATCGAGCCCTTTTGTAAGAATGATTTTCATCATTGACCGCCTAACATTTTTCTATATAAAATACAGCATAATCATAATACAAATGGTTGCACATAAATAACTTAACCATTAGACAAAGAATATGAATAAATGTTTCGGAAAAAAGAAAAAAAAAAAAGGTTTATCAGATTTATGTTTTATTATTTTTGCATTATAATTTTCGATTACAAACATTAACTAAGTTTTCAGATACAAAATCATAGATTCTAATTTTAAAAAATTCAATTTTAATTAATTTGATGCCTGCATTTGAAATGATATAATTTTTCAATATTCTGCATAAAATTATTTAATGCTTAAGTCACATTGTTTAAAAATATTCAGCTTGTTTCTTATTTTCTGTAATAGTTTGGTTTGATTATGGTAAAGTATTTTGAAGGCTACCTGCCTAAGTGAAGTGATTCCATTCTGTAAGTCTGTTTAAGGGAATCTGGCTGGTATACACGTTACACAATTTTCCATAATAAATCACGGTCTTAACCCTTTGATGTGCACGATATTATTTTTATAATCTTTTTAACTAAAAAAACTCTAGAAATTGAATATTTTGATCCTAGAGAAAAATAATATATGAATTAAAAAAAATTTACTCTTGCCCATTGATCTGTGGGTGGTGGTCGCACTGTGAAACCAGCGCACATCTAAGACTTTGAAAATATATCTCTAAAATAAGTGTTTCATACTAGCAGTAAATATTGTTGCCAGTCTGTCTCAGACAGAGGACAATGTTTACGAGTAGTGCTTGCGCATTAAGTAAGCGGTGCTGAATTGTCTGTTTCTTTTTCATTTGTTTAATTTCTTTTATACATCCTTTTAGATTTATTATAGTATTTGAATAGAACATGTGGCAACAATTAGATAATTCTTCAGATGATATAATTTTTGTGCATTCTGAGTTATAAAACAAATGAGATGTAAGGGTGTTAAGTGAACCTAGTGCCAAAGTTTTGCTATGATAAATAAATACAGTGAATTTTAAAGAACACATTTATTCTATTGTGGTTTATGAGCTATCAACAAAGTAGATTTAATTCAATTCAATAAGTTTAAATGAAAAGGAGGGGAAAATGCATATAATTTAACATTCCGTAAAAGGAATTCATGAGGTGTAAATGCTTCGGAATATTTAACTCTTTCTGGACAGCAGCCTGATCTCCTAGACTCTCTTTAATGAGAATGAGCACTTTATGAGATGGAGCACTGGCATTCCGTTATGTCTCCACAGGACAGCGGGTGTCAATCGCTGCCTAATTTTGCTTAAAAATTCAGAAAAGATATATTTTTACTTGAATTTACTCAATTTTTTTCAACTATTTCAGAAAATGCATTTATGTTTATGCTTGGTGAATTATAGAATTAAATACATATAAATTTTGCAGCTGTAATGACATATATAGACAATCAAAGAGGAATTTTAAAACCAATGTTCAGCATTTGTTAAACTACAATTAAAACACTTAATGTAAAGCAATAAACCTACACAGGCACATACACATATATATTTATAACGAAATTTAAAATTTGTTTTCTGCGTGATATATTTTGAAGCATGGGTCACGCAGAATCCTAACATTGCAATCTTTGAACTCAAAGTAAGATGTTTTTCCCAAAGCTCACTTCAATGCACCTTCTCTCCTTCTCTTTCACCCCCCCCTCCAAATGAATTAGAAATGGCAGATGCCTTTCTGAAAGGTGAAATGGTATCATAAGTATTGCTTTTGTTTTGACATCTTAACCCCTCCTCCCCAAAAAAAAACCACAAGAAACTTATTCACGCAAAAGAAAGAACACCCTACACTACTTACGAAAAGAAGAAAATAAATAAAAACTGCACTAATACTAGATAAATGTCCCACAAAACGCCATTTGAAAACAACATAAATAAAATTGCATGTGCATTGACTCAGCATGCTTGTTTATATAACTGAATGCTGCTATTTAACTTGCAGAATCAAATGAAACAGTCCCAGGTCAAAGTTCAGGCATCATAATTTCCATTTACCTCGGCACTATGGACACAGAACGCCATTTGTTAGAATTTAAAATATTTACATTTCATTCCATGTGATTGTCACATATACATTACAGCAGCCTAGCCAGGTGCTAATCCTCTGTGTCGCAGATGTCACACCCGCCATAGATGAACTGAATGCTACTATGGCTTACAGAACACACTTATATTAAAATCCATTGAGCTAATGATAAAAAAATTGACTTCCTTTAAATATAGTGTTGGTATTTTTTGATTATCTGCTCAATCACAAAAATAACTCACCAGGAAACACTACGTTGCCTATATAAGCAACCTAAAATACCAACAAAATGTATTTACATGGCAACTCAAGGATATGAGCGCAAGCAGTAAATGAGTGGTTTTTACCTCTTTTAGCTTTAAATTAGATGACACTGCTGCTTGTTTTTGTTGCTTTGAGTGCACTTTTTTTTTTCCTTAAAAGATTTCATAATGAGAATGTCAAATCTGTCAGCTGATGCATAATAATTTATGCCAGACTGATCTTGTGACTATATTGTGATACACAGTTTTCTTCATGCCAGGATTTTCCAACTTTGAAAATACTCCACAGCTTGCTGTTTTGTAAATACCAAATTTTAATTACCTTCCCCCCCAAAATGCTAGGGAAATACAGATAAATAGCAGTTAACATACATCCTTCTTTACAAAAACTAAATCAGCTAATTAAGAATGAATCAGGTTTACATAAAGGAAGACTAAAATCTCATGACTGCATTGTAACAGTCTTATTGGCACACTCTTTGGCAAAAGTGTCTAATAAATTTTTCATTTGCTTGATTTTTTGGCGAGTTCTAAAATTTTCTGGTTACTTCAGCTTCCTAGTTAGTTTAATGCTAGATAACAGATTATTTCCTATAACATATAAATATTTATATATTATATAAATAAGTATTTATTAGGTATTTGTAAATCTATATACTACTTTGTTCTAAGTGAAATTTCAAGACTATAGCTTTAAGAACAGGTTCAAAGCCATTCTTCTCTCTAAGATTATTGGTTAATATACTGTATTTCTGCAGAGAATTTACTGTAATTTCTTTAACTGTGAGCTAATTCCACAACAGAATATTTTAAAACTGAGTTTACAATCAAGGACAGATATAAAAATAAAGAAAATAGAAAATTTGAAAAAATTAAGGTTTTAACATCACACCAGAAAGTTTGTTAAGGTTTTATACTGTCACCAAACTCGCAGTTTATAAATCTGCTTTTAGGATTCAATATTGCTAATACAAACTTTTTTGTCTTTACTTCATCAAACATAGATTTCCTCACATTTGCACCACATAATATTCAGCAGCAAAATCACAAAATTTTTAAAAGCAGCAAATTTTTGGAATTCTTGATACAGTGCTAAGTGTTACTGTTACTTTTTTTCAGTTATTCCTTAGTTCATCATATCAATATTCAGTTTTCTTAGTAAGATTACTTATAAACTCTTTTTTTGTTTTTGTTATTAACTTTTCATCTTTTTTTAAAATTTATTTTATTATTTCTTCACACTTATACAACACAAAATTCAACAGCAAAATCACAAAATATTTTAAAATAATATATATTTAGAAGAGAGTGGTTCAATAGAGTTGTAAATGTTCTTAGAGACTAAAAGCACCTCTGATGCTAATTACCTTCACAATTTATCAGTAAAACCGTTGGAAAAGGGAATACAACAAAAAGGATATGAAAATGGTGAAAGTGCTTGTTAAAACTTAAGAACTGATACAGTTTACTTAAAGAGTTGCTGTGTAGAGGATTTTAGTTTAGCACTCTCTGAAGATTGGTCGATTTATACTAAACAGAGAGAAAAAGAGGTTTGGTCCTTGCATAAACAAAGCCCAAATAAATATATTTTATTTCTAAAATGGTAATTTTTTTTGTTAATACTGTAATAACATTATTACCATTTGTCAAAAAAATCCTTATGATATTTGCAAGCTGCAAAATCAAAATGTTCGTAGAAAACTGATCTCAAGATTGCCAAAAGGTTGATAATTCAAAACTTTTTTTTTAATTCATAAGGGTTTTTTAAAAAAATGTAGCAGTTGGCAGATGTGAATAATTAAATCACTTAAATTGTTAAAATGGAATAAAATTAAACATTATGAAAAAAACTGGAGCTGAAAATGAGGGAAAGAATGCTTCATTGCCTTACAACAAGGTTACCCTACAACAGAATATGGGGAAATACTTCAGATATATGAAAGTAAGTTTAAGCACACTTTCCAAACTTAATTACAAAATGACCTAAAGACATTTCCTTCAGCACAACTCTTTCATGAATGCATATCATCAAAATACTCTCTCAGGAGGCACGCTAACAGGATGTCTTATAAAGATGGATAATCCATGCTTTGAAGCCTAACATTGTAAAACATAGATGTAATACACATCCAGAGAAGGAATTTAATATAAATTTGTATTTATTATAATATTCAATTTTATCAGCAAACATGCTTGAAAATCTTATTTATTATTTTATTTTATAAAGTTCTGTTAGCAATTTATTAATGTACATAAACAAACTGGAAATTTTTCCTTAAATATTTCAAATGCAGTTTAGGCTTTTTAATTATTCCCATCAAAATAATCAAACCAAAAAACACTTTCATTTGCCCTCGTGTCACGTTTGAAAATTTCACAGATTCTGAAGATGGGTTAACTCTAAGATGATCTTATGCAAAACTGTTTTTTTTTAATCATATATTCTATAAGATCATTATTTAAAAAAAAAGTAAATAAATAATTTCTTTGATAGCACTTCTATTATTAATACTTGGTGCTCTGATAAAATCAAAAAGGTTTCAAATCCTGAAGCATCCTAGTCCAAAATGTTTCCACTGGGATGGCTGTCCTGAGATGTAAAAGGGAAACATGGTGCATGCAATTTCTGTATCTGATAATGTGTCCATATTAAAATTACTATTACTTTCCAACGCTTTGGAAATACCACTCTAATTAGTGTCAGAAAATGATTCATTCATCATATATGTGCACTCTTCTTTTGCTAAATACCATTCTTATTTTGCTATTTTTGCTTTTTTTTTAAATATAAAAAATGTTTTGCTAAACAATGCACAAAATATTTGTCTCAATGGTAGCCAGACTTGAGGAATGAAAAGAATTCTAAAATGACAGAATACCTACAGCCATATTGCCAATAAACAATGTCTTTGATAGCACTTCTATTAGTAATACTTGGTGCTCTGGCAAAATCACTCATTCACCATATATGTGCACTCTTCTTCTGCTAAATACTATTTTTATTTTCCTATTTTAAATATAAAAAATGTTTCGCTAAACAATGTACAAAATATCTGAGGAATGAAAAGAATTCTAAAATGACAGAATATCTACAGCCATATCACCAAAAATAAAAAATTGTGTTCTGAAGCATCAAGAACACATGTATACATGTTTATATCAGCTGACGCAATTAATAGCCAGCTCTGTTTATTTACATCACTCACTCTCGCAATTCCTGCTTTCCTTCCAAAGCAAAAAATAAAAAATACTGCAATGGAATTAATGTCATCGTTCTCCAGTCATGATAAATTCCACTATACCAAACATACGACTATATCTAGTGGCAATAAAAAAATACTAATTAAATGCTCTGTCGAAAAATTCAAATTAATACACTCATAAATGACGAACCTGACCGTAAGACAATGCTTGTGGTCAATGAATATGTGACCCCTGTCTCAAAAGAGTGAAAGGCACCCATAGCCTGAAGTAGTTGAAAGGGCAATATGTTGTTTGTTCCATTACTGCCCAAGTTAAAATGCATTAAAATCCATTTTTTGCTCCCAATGAAAGGATGTCATTTACTATATATTACAAGCTGATTTCTAAAAAAAATATCTTCTTGATTTTTCATCCATTAAAATAACTATTAAAATATCCCATTTAAAGTGTCAGACCAAAAAGATACAAAATATGCAAGTGTAAAATTTACAAACAACTACAAGCACAAACATTTGTCAAAGAATAGAAAAAATGATATACCATGAGGATAGGTTTCAGAAAACTGTTTCTCAGCTATAAACTTTAACAAAGATAAAGATCTAGTTACTGCTTCCATTGCTATTGCAATAGCAGTTTTCCTTTGAATAAATTCAAAATTTTTGGAATCTGTAAATGCTGACCGAGGTACAGATAAATATTGACTCTGTAATACCAAAGCTTCAATTTGAATCATTTTCCAAGATTTACTGCATTTTTCTGATGAAGTACTTAATACACTTTGGAGAAGTTGTAACCCCTCATCAAACTGGAAGAAAAAGATACTTTGTCATGTAAAATTAAATTACAAACATTAAATAGATAATAAGAGCTATTTTTATCTATAAAAAAGACATTTTTAACAGAAAGTAATTTCACTGTTAATAGTAATAACAATAATTATTTTGATTTCTTTAAAAAAGAAAAAGGCAGAAGGAAAAGTAATAAAGCTTAAACTGAAATATGTTACTTTGAAATATGATCATTCCGTATTTTAATGAAAGCAGTGACTTGACAAATAATGAAAATAAAGACTTTTAAAGATTTACTTTTGGTATGGATCAAACATCAGAACCCACAATTCTTTGGATCTATTCAATATACAAAGAAGGGGCTGTAACTACACATACCACAAGTCTTCTGATAGTGTGAGAAAATTTTTCAATTTCAGGAAAGAAAAAGTAATTATAAAGGACTAAATTTGGAGAACAGGGATATGGTTGAGTTTACTCTACTCACTTTAGGGCCAAAAATCACTGTATACATTGTGATCAGGTTCGACGCTTTTTCGCAGAACCATATAAAATGCAACACTAAGATGCTTAACCAGATGATTTTTTTAAAATCTTTGGTAGCTTTAGTAGCATTATAAGGAGTTTTTTTTCCTTGGTATTTTTATTTATTTATTTATTTTATTTTATTTATTATTATTATTATTATTATTTGCTCCCCTCATTGAATTCCCACACTATGATAAAAAAATTCTTGACGTTATCAAATTATCAGCAGACTATGTTTATAGTGCATATCTTTATCCACATGTATGAAATTTATCATGGCCACCTCTTATCTTATATAAACTACCTGAATTGTATTCACTGACATACAAATAAATTATATTATTTCTTTGGCACAGTTTTGCCCTAAACAGTTGTAAGTACAACAGATTTAAACTAACTAAAATTAAAGGAACAGAGAACACCAAAAATAAAAAATCTGAAAGGGTGATTGCTTAAAAGGCCTTTTTTAAAGTTTAATGTCATTTACCAGTAGAGATGGCCCAAGTGGTATAGCAAAACACTATATACAATACCAAAGGAATGAATGGATGGGTAACACTAAATAAATATATATTTAGATTAACACTGGACTGCTACAATACTCCTGGATATTTGAAAAGTGAAGAAATATAAATTGTATTCTATAAAGATATTGAAAATTGAAAATATTACACAAAGCTTCAATCAAACATGTGGAATCACTGGACAGAACTGAGTACACATGCTCAGAAGCTATGACTGCAAGATTGCCATTTCTAACTTTTACTTAAACCTAAACAAATTATTACATTTTATTATAAATTAATTTGGTACTGTTCTGTTATTGGAACCGCAGTCATTGCCTTCTAAAGTCATTACAATGTTAACTTTTTTTAGAAAAAGTAAAAGAATGTCTTTTCAAAATTAGCAACAAGAATAAAAAAACAAGATGTAACAGTAACTTGTATTTTTATTATTATTATTAAATTTGGACTTGCCTAATGATGAAATTTCTTCCATACAATTTCCTCAGGAATGAGGAATTATTCAGTCTTGGGAAAAAAAAAAAAAAAAAAAAAGATAAAACATAAAATGAGTTTTTTCCTGCTTCCTTTGGCAAGTTGTTTGATTTACATTAAAAATTTCTAATTTTATGAATATCTTATTTTTCCCCGGGAATTTTCTTCAACTTAACAGTATCATAGTTTATTTTTCATAATTTAAATGTTTGGGGAATTATTCCTTAGCTTTGAATTTTTCAACTTTTTTTTTTTTTTCAATATCTGAATCTGGTTTCGATAACAGAACAGTACCATTGATTTTAACAGATACATCATATTAATATGTATACATTTTGTGATAAATTAAAAATATTTTAAGGCATTAAATCACACTGCTACTAATACACAATGCATTAACTACACATACAACAAGGAAATGACACAGTATCTGAAAATTTTTAAAATTGCATTGACATTAATTTCAGTAGCACAGGTTTGTCAGAAGCAGCAAACTTGAGAAAAATCAATTGATCTGGCAAAACTGCAGGGAATTAAAATTGCACGGAATTTTTCATATTTAAGAGAATGTTCATCAGCTGACTAGTAAATGGGATTTATAGTAAGAACCTTTATTTTTTAAACATTATAATTATCATATCACAGATGTAAATCTTCAAATAATAAAAATGAGGAGTTTTGGATGGATTTTGAATTGCATGATAATGTTATTTCCAAAGAACTCCAAATTGACATCCGTTCATTTTATTCAGGTTACTGAACAATTTTTAATGCAATTCTGTAATAAAATATATTATAATTTAATTAGATATTTTAAATTTTATTTTCTCTGGTTAATTTTATTTTATAATTTTCTTAAAAAATGCTGAATTGGAAAGAAGAGTTTTTTATTTTTAAATACTATAAAAATAAAATTAACTAGTAATACACACACACACTACTATACTGATAAACTTTGTAATGTACAGATGCAAAACAAAATAAAATACAAATATTAACTGATTAAATTGGTGGAATCTTCATAAAAAAGTCTACGTCCGACTACAGTAGATCTTAAGATAATTCAAATCAATAAAATTTAATAGAAAAATTATGCTGAAAATTCTTAAGGTTGAAAAAATGGAAACTGCACAATTTAAGTTTAATTAATTCAATAAAATTTCCATTCCTTTCCTTGGTAGTCTTTTTAATAAAAGCTAAAATTTAAAAGTGAAAAATCCAATATTCTACAGGAACACTTAGTAGAGTGGGTAGCTATGTTATAGGTAACTTTTAATCCTTCTGGTGATATTTGCCACTTTTATAATCACAGGTCTATTTTATCAATGGAAAATTTTTATTTCCTTGTACAAAGTAAAGGAACTATTGTTATCATGAAAAATTTTGAGTATCATATTTCACTGAAAATATCCATTTTGACCACTCTCGAATCCATTTGAACGATATTTCTACGTGACATGTGTATGCATGAACAGAATAAAGGACTCTTTTTTTTTTTTTTTTTTTTCAAAACAGATTGTAAAATGGATTCAGAAGAGTTTTTTTAAAAATTTACATCTATGCGTACATACGTACATATGCATCTTTCAAAAACGAGAAGTAGAATGTTGAAATTTTGTACATGGGACTGCTATAACATGTATTTTATGCAACTCCCTTTTTCATCATAAGCAGCCACACAAAACTTACATGTGCGTGTTTATATATATAGCCACTCTGTTACCTGGCTCAGTGAGGTCAGTTTTTTTTATTCTTATAAGTTGCTGAATTGTGCATTTTTTGCTTAAAAGTGGTTGAATTATGTTGTTATCTTATCTTCGGGTTAAGGTTTTTCATGCCTTTATTTAATCTGCATGCAATAGTTGTAGCATTATCAACAATTTAAAAGTTTAAGCCTAGCAAGGACACCATTTGTTTACATTTGAAACTTATTAGAATAGTGTGATAAGTCAGCTGGTGTACCAAAAATTTTATTTTACTGCTCTCTGGCCAAACTGCTTGTTTTTGCACAGAAACACTAAATTTAATTGTAAAATTTATTTTTTACTGCTTTTATCTGTATTTGTTTTTTTAGGTTTTCCTGTATTTTACAATTTTTAATAGAGTTTTCATGTATTTTTGGCTTGCCGCGAAGTGAGAATTGAACTGATTGAATTAGAGATATAACCTAATGAAATATACCTCTAATTAAATCTGAGAAAATAGGTTTGGATGAAGTGCAACAAAATATGTGTATTACTTAATAGGCCATAAAAGGGAGTCATGTGGTATCCACATCAGATTATTTTCTTATTGACTGTCAAAGGTCTGGCGGTTTGTCCAGATGTGTTTTATCATGCAACTATTTACTTTGACACTTGATGGTGGCAATTTCTATGGCATCTAAGTTTCTATGACTTAAATAGGAACTTGTTAATATGTTAATTCTAAACAATATTTTGTGGACTTATTTTTTTCCTGCACCTCAAAAAGGTCTGGGCTGAAAGGGTTAAGGTAAAATGATAAATAATTCACACTAAACATAAAAGAACAGTTTTAGCTTTTCAAGATGAGCTCTGAAAATAATTAGTTTAACAACAGATATTAGCATATGAAGTTTAGGTTTCTAACAATAGATATTCTTACCTTTCCTGTGTGCAGATTGTACTTAGATTTAACAAGTTGTAGCTTAAACTTCAGAACTTCAACTTCTTCACTGCAATAAATATTAGTTTCAATATCATTTAGAAAATGAGCTGATAAGTCCAAATACCCTAATCCGATGAAGAAATTTAATAACGATAGACAAGCAATAAATCTATGCTCTTTATCTCCCACAGTTGATGAAATTTCATATAAAAGAATCCATGCATTGAGTTCATTTAAATCCTGTGGGAAGAAATATACAAAAGAGTTAAAAATTATATACCTCTTTTAAAAGTTTATAAACGAAAAAAATTAATAAATAAAGCTACGAAATGATGTAACTAAAGGAACATAATTTATATTTTCCTTAATGCAGTTGCTCACATCACAAATTATTCACAATATATATATTTTAATTCAAAGTAAAATATTTAATAATTAATAATATTCACATTTTTACACAACTGTCAAATGAGCTTTTTTGTCAAATAATATCAACTTGATGTCATTTTGTAACCATTCTTACTGAACAGAAATCAGAGTTCTGATTGTAACAAGGATTCCCAGCCCTTTTTCTTATATTGCAACCTTTTCAAAAGAATGTTTTTCTTCATACCGAGAAGCGATCTCCAAACTTTTTTGATCGAGTTCCCTAAGGCTAAAATAGTTATAGTTGTACTCCATGTAATATAATACAGTACAGCATAGTATAATATATTGTAATTGCAATTATGACATTGAGATTCTCAGACGAAAGTGAAATCAGACACTGAAACCAATGAGAAAACCTCGTATTCAAATGATTACATTTTCAAGTGATTGTGAACCTACTTTTTTTGACAAACTGCAGTTTGGAGACCATTTATACAGACACATCCAACATAATCGCAACAGCAGAGGGCAGCAATTAACTGTAAGTTTTCTTGTCAAAAATAAGGATTCACTTATACATTGATGATGTAATTGCCATTTAAGCACAACTTCCTGTTAACAAGTTTCAGTGACCAGCATGGTTGAAAATTTAGGTGGAGATTTTGCTGCCGTTCATTGCTTTCACCCCCCCTTTTTTGTGTGTGTTTTTTGAGTTTTATTTTTTTATACTGCCCTTACTGATTTAAAAATTCATATGTTTAAAAAACATTATCGGTTCAAATAATTTTCAATAATATCAAATAATTTTCGTGCATTTTCCCCCCTTACATTTATTATCTATAATCTCTTCCATATTACATTATGTAGCTTTATATCAATAAATAACTACAAATTTTATTGCTAAATTTCTGTAATCAATGAAATTGTAATTAACCAGTCACTAGAGGATACATATTACACTATCAATGCCTTGGTCATCATAGATCATCATAGACTGTATTTCAAATTTCATTGATAACCAAAAGACTTCATTGGGAGTCACTGCCGTAGGGCATACTATTGAAATTATAAGTATTTGAAATTAAAATCTATCTCAAATATTATGCTACTGAAAGCAGTGACACTTTTATGTAACAAGTCTATGTTTCACTTAGACAAAAAAAAAAAAAAAAAAAAACCAGTGATGAATTTCTATAAAATCCATCCAATTACAATTAGAATCATCAGAGACTTCTGTCCAGAGCTGAAATGCTCGTTCTAAGCTCTTCACCATCTCATTCTCAACAGGCAAAGTAAGATGAGGAAATGCTGGTTTTATTATAT